>CM023454.1:16498026-16758026 GCA_013339765.2 Haemaphysalis longicornis
GCAATATTTTATCTAAAATATTCACAAACATCACAATTTTGCTGTGGGCGCTTTATGTCTGCCAACAGTACACACTATCGCGCCAACTGAACTACCAACGCTAATCCCGCACATGACAGAAAAGCTGTATTCCTTGCCCTGCCGAGATTAGACTTCAGACGCCAAAACCAAAAGTACGAAACAGCACTGCCTGATGTAACTAACTAGACACACCATTTTAATATAAAAACCCTCCGCCATTGTTGGTTTAATTCAAAGTTTACATATCAAACAAATGCTTGGCTTACAATGCGTAGTTTATGGCATAAAAAAGTACTGTCATTTGGTAATTGAAAATATATGTTTGCAGAAAACATTGAGAAAACATGCAGCTTTGCTTTCGTCAAGAGAGGAGCCTGTGAAAGTAATGCAACACAAATGTCAACATTTGTGCAAACTGCATCTGGTTAGGCTAAAGGATAACACTTTTCAAATGACGTCACCGGGGTTCAAACTTGAGAAAATGTTTTTCACATCGATATGATTAACATGTGGCTACGGTGCAGAAACCAACGGGAAACTAAGAACGCACCACCAACTCAATGTGGTCTCATAACCGCCCTACGGCATCAGAAATGTAAAGAATTATCAATAACTCCGGTCAGCTGTTTTTTTTTTTTTTTTTTTCAGTGAGAAGTGTGAGTCCTTATGTGGGCTCAAGCAGTCAAATTCTGTGCAAAGATACGCCTGAGCATGAAACCAAAGGCAATGTGCTTTGCTATGTTTTGTGAAAGGCAATGTGCTTTGCTATGTTTTGTGAAAAGGCAATAAGACAATCAGGGGGGGGGGGGGGGGGGGATAGAAATAAATCTTGTTGGAACTTTATTTTTATAATAACTCACCACACTCAAATACTCTTTTACAATAAATTGCTCTTTTTTTGGAGTCAGAGGTAACTTTCCAGCTTGTTTATGAGCCATGCTACGGATAAGTGGTATGTGTGTGCCCGGTACACGACGGAACGCTCTCTGAAACACAGCTCCCCTAGACAGTGGAGTGAATTTCCCTCTAGTATACACTAGTATGAAACTACGCATCACAGGGACCTTTGCCACATAGCAAGATTTAGGAAATGAGCGGGTAATTTTACATCGGCCTTATAAGCCAAATTTCAGTGCACCGAAACTACGTTTCCCGTCACACAGAACTGCAGCGTAGTAGAACTGCAGAGGCTGCTCAAGACTGACCCCTTGGAATGTGGAAGGGGGCCTATAGCGTGAGCAAGAGTTGGCAAGGGCAAACAATGCATGCTTGGCAGCGCTATTTTTGAAGCCGCTTTGAAGCAAGGAGCATTCAAGCCCCAAGATCTGCCTCTGTCCTAATGCCCAGTCATTAATGCAAAGTTGTCTGTTGTCTCTCATGGTAAACTTTTACACAACGTAGAGAAGCAAGGGTGTCCCGAGACTCTTGCACACTGAAAAAATGCAACTGACAATCTGCCACACAGTGCAACCATACCCCAGTGACTAGAAAACGATAAGACTAGAGATATTTAGACAGCCCGGCAACATTGGGGTACGTCAAAAATGTCCACATCGCGCACAGGCCATAGAAGCACGCGTTTAGCCACAACGCTTAGCTCTGGAACATGCAATCTGTCCTCACCAACCAAAAACGATCACACTTGACAATCGAGGCTGGCAGCAATGGTAAACAAATGGACGCGAGATTCAGTACAGCAGGCTAGGGAAGACTGGCATCCTGATGTTGAGTTTTTAACCACTACAAGAAATCCCACGGGTTCAACCGCCAGAAAAATGGAGTGAATTTAAAAAGGCGAAGATGTTATGCGGAAACACCCGGCTGTGGATTTGGAATGTGCACATATTGGTAACAGAATAATATCTACCCAAAAGTGAGATCAAAGTGTACGAAGTACAAGTTCACACTGCAACATCGAAAATAGTTAAGGTAAAGGAGGTCAGCATCTGCAAGCTCAGTATAAACATTGCACACCAATTTTTGTTCGCCAAAACGTTTCAGAAGAAAAAAGAAAAGCAGTAACAAGCGCGAGCTGCAATACTGCAAAGATGATGTCAAAACAACTCCGCACTTTCAACGACTGCAAAGACATTAAATGGTGGAAACAAGTTGTCATTAAAAAAAGCATATGCAAGATAATCCCTCGCTGTGCAAATGAAAGAAAGAAAGAAGAAAGAAGGCACAACCGTCACGTAGCGTGGTAGGACTGCACAAGCTGGTCAAGACTGACCCCTTAGAATGTGGAAGGGGGCCTATAGCGTGAACAAGAGTTGGCAAGGGCAAACAATGCATGTTTGGCAGCGCTATTTTTGAAGCCGCTTTGAAGCAAGGAGTGTTCAACCCCAAGATCTGCCTCTGCACTAATGCGCAGTCTATGCCCAGCAAAGTGAAAACTTGAAAATTAGGAAAATTAAATGTTCCGAAATATACAGGCTATGTTAAGCGAAAGCAAAAAAAAATAACTCGAATAAAAAGAAAGCACCTACAAAAACGCACTTCATGCAGTCTGCCCAATGAGGGAGCGTGAGGACATGCAAAAAGAACAATATGTAAAAAGAAATAGCAGGGAAACTGCATTGCAAAGAGGAATAAATTCCTGAAATGTAGCTAACCCACATTATAACAACATCGCTTCACCCGAATTTCCACTCTATTCCAAGTTTTTCACGGTCTCAACTGCAGTGCATTATTAGAAACCCATATCACTTTTAACGAACTAAAACTCGTGAAAGTCAGTCTTCTGTTTCGAGGGCTTCATTGTAACGATGAGAGTTTACTGTTTAATTTGTACCATTTCACACAAGATACCTCAGCTTTCGTGTCTTGTTTGTATAACCACAGTGCACATACATTTTCACACTTTCCCAGACTTTTTTACACATTTCAACCAACAAAGAGCATCCAGATCTAACGCAAGCAACACTGTTTCACTTACAAAGCTGTTATGTACACCTGCTTACTGGCTGGCTAGCAGGCACATTGAAACAGCATTAACGACATCTTTTTCGGCTTCAAAAACAGCAGTGACAAAAGGAACAAAATGACCAAAACTCAAAGCTGTTGTGAATCAGAAACATAGTTGACTATCTGCCGCCAAGCGTGTGACAAGCATGAAATTGCAATCATTTACTCACTGCACCTTGGCCTGTAGCTAGTTGCAGCCACCTGGTGTTAAAGCGGCCATGAAAACAATATAAAAGTTTGTTTCATTCAAAAGAACAGTTTATCCCGATGAAAACAGCGCCAATTTTATCGCAAACTTGCACAACTTAGCTAGATTTGTACTAATGAAGAGAGATAAAGCAATGGCCTGTTTCCGGTGATTTCTCTCTGACATCAATAGGTGGCCAACGACCTCAGCCACCACCAGAAGGTAACGCTGGGAAGTTGCAGTGAAGCCTCTAGTTCTATTTGACCGCATCACTTGCAGGTTGATTGATTGATTGTGGGATTTAACGCGCCGACGCAACGCAGGCGATGAGGCGCGCCGTAGTGGAGGGCTCCGGATTAATTTTGACCACCTGGGGATCTTTAACGTGCGCCGAAATCTCGTACACACGGGCGTTTTTGCTTTTCGCCTCCATCAGAAAAGCGGCCGCCGCGACCGGGAATCGAACCCGCGACCTCGTGCTCAGCAGCGCAACGCCTTAGCCACTGAGCCACCGCGGCGGGTATCACTTGCAGGTTATTGTGCAGTTAGCATACCAATAACCGTACTTCCAATGCTGCCCCATACCATGTCTCTGTAGAGTAAAATTTCGAACTTATTTAAAATTTCTCGCATTTTTTTAACAGCAAAGCTGTTCAGCCAATTGTAATTTCTTCGTGTCCACAGTTGAAAGTACCAAGAAATTGCCGAGTGCGTGCACGTGAGTGCGGGCTTGGCGGCAACCATCGGGCAGTTAACAAAACCAAGAAAATGCTTAGCCCTCGTGTGTGCATGCCCCCTGACGACCACCCAGCGTCCCCGACGCACGTTCATCAAGCCAAGCATGCCCACTTAAAGAGATTGGCCGAGATTGGCAAAAAAAAAAAAACAGAGAAAAGAAACCCTCCATCGTCCGCCGTAATCGTGGCAAGAACAAGAAAGACACGTCATAGCATACGCCCCTCCAAGGGGAAGTCCAGTGATTATCACTTCTAAAAAAGAAAAGAAAGTGGCTCACACTCATAGCAACAATGATGAAGTAAAGGTCATTGCGGCAGCGAAGAAGAAGCAAATCGGCTTCACTTGTGGTCTTAAACCGCTGTGATGGTCGTGAAGGTTGCATACAGCTTTGCTACCTTCAAGTCTTGCGCGTTTGTAGGAGCTTCCTTCATTTTTTTTTTTTCCGTTTAAAAAGGCATTTTGTAGTTGGAATGTAGCCGAGTGAGGTTAGTTCTTTCAAATGGAACAAAGTTGTATTTTGTCTTTATGGCCCCTCCAACCAGGTGGAGAAGTGTGTTCCAATTTGTGTTAGTGAACTCGCATCACGTCACGTTTTACAGCAGCTTATTCGAAACGCCGCAGGCAGAAGTGTCTGCATAACGAAACCATTTCGGCTTTTCAACTGCTCATTATGTACTGCAATTAACGAGCAGGGAAGTGAGAATTCGACAGCTTTTCTCTAATCACCGATATGTTTTCAAAATGTGCATTAGAAACACATTTTCGCCGTTTCCTCAAAAAGATGGAAATAACGGTATTTGTCCGGACGTTTTTGCCATGGCAATCCAGTGGTCAGGAATCAGCGGCGTTTCTGGGCAACAGCTGATGCACTGAGGACAACCGTTTCCATTGAATTGTCAAGCTGAGGTCAAAATTATGTGCACTCAACAGGTGAGGAATGTACAGCAAGGCTCCCAGAGATCCAAAACACCGGCATTTCTTGTTGAACACTCCTGTACACTACACAATCGCAAAGCCCAGTTCATATTCACCAGCAAAGACTTTGAGTGCAGAGGAGGATAAGCTGTGATGTAAAGGACATTGTTCCTGACAATGCCATTTTGGAACGCACGGCTTGCAGGACAGGCTTTCTTAGCTCAGTGTACATGTTTCGAACCTTAAAAAGGCGGTGATGTAGCTTCAATTTTCCAACCCAAGTAGTGCAGTAGGCATTTCATTGCAGATACTATGCCTGTAGGATTCAATCCCTGAAGTAATACATACTGGACCATTACCATGCTGACAAGCACGGTATGCTGAAGGATTCAAGAAGTGCCCTTGCAGTCAACACAAGGATGACTTCTTGAAGGACATTTAAGGGGACTAGGAAGACAGCATACATCCTTGCTTTCATTGAAATAACTAGCCTTTGGCAGCATGACAAAAAGCTGACAAATAAAATGGCCACAAATATCAACAAAGCATTCAAATTTCCCGCCACATAACATCAGCAGTGACATCACTGGTGAGGTACAAAAATGGAGCAGTGCAATCAAACACAATGACAGGCACTACTAGAATCGCGTAATTGTATTTACCAGCTGCAGTAATCTGCAAGAAAAGTGGGACCAAGTCACCACTTTTCTGTCCCCCTTAGTTTCTATTTTAATTGTTTGAAATTTGGGCTAAAATTTCCATCATTGTTACTCTGATATGGCTGTCTCTTGGATGGACCAATGGTGGCATGGATGATGATAATCCCTTTGCAGTCGAGAACAAATTTGTTAACTTTGATGAAACAGCCCTCCTTTGGCCAGAAGTAGAGATATTTCGAACTGCTCCTACATCACGGACAATCCATTTCTTATCATCCATGCATGTAATGACTAGACATTGTAATGCATGTAGTGACTAGGAACGTAATGAGCAGAAATAATGTCTTTGGTAGGTTTAGACAACAATACTTCAACAACTTTTCAAGCTCCGACTGCCAATCGCGTTTTACAGCAGAGCCTTCCCCAGCAGATCTGAGATTTTCCGCATTGTCAAGCAACGTGATTAAATAAATGTCTTCTTGGAAATTATGTTGGAGTTCACGAACAAAAACAAAAAATCAATTTCAGAGCAATACACAAAATTTTTTACTGATGTAGTTTAAGTTTGTGGTCAGCAAATCCTTGCCTGTGTACAATCCCTAGTGAAGCTCTCTGAGAAATTGTAACAGTAAAAAAAAATACTTTTAATCAAAATGAACTTTTCTTGCGCAGCTGAAATCACCGCTGTAGTCAAATGATTTCTCAGAATTCTATTAGCGGGAAAAAAATTTAAAAATACAAGGGTACCAAGCAGGTCTTGGTACCTCTAAGTCTGTAGATCAGACAACTCCGACTTCATGAATCCCAAAACAAAAAAAAAACTCAGTTAGCTACTCTGCTATCATATTTGCTCTGTTCATTCCAGCTACACCATTGGCTGCCCTGACATTTAAGCTCTTGATTACCTCGCAATCTTGCTATTATCTCCAAGTTGGAGACTGGCAGCCACCGCCAACACCACTTATGCAACAAAGCCTGAGCACACAGCTTTCAAAGCTAACACACACACAGACACACACACACACTTGAAACGAATGCCACGCAACCATTCCGGAAAAGGCTACCCACTCAAAGCTTTCAGGCATCAACCAGCGCGAAATGCTAGCTGGACCTCACAAAGCTTTGCTTTGAACACCTTCGAAATGGCCGCGCATTCGGCGTGTACAAAAAATGGTCCATGCCAACGTGGACATTGCAGCCATCGTCACCGGCTATGAAAATTTATGGCACCCTCCGACCGAAGGATAAAAGAAAATAGATCGCTTTGGCGGTCTTGACCGGGTGGCCAGGAAGGGTGCAAGGCAAGTGCGACACCGCAGTCTGCCCGAAGCCAAGTCCGCTGGAAGCCAAGGTTGTGGACTTTGGACTTGAGGAACCTGCGAAGATTTGCACACAACGTTGGCACTTACGTTGAGCTCCCTTATTAAAAGGGCCATGAGGACAAAATACAAGTTCAGTTGATTGAAAAGACTGCTATGTCCCGATGAAGATCATGCCAATTTTGCTGCAACCTTTAACAAATAATTGAAATATTAGAGAAAACATACCCAACAGTGGTGTCTGCCTAGCCAGTTTCCAGCAATTTTTCTATGACGTCACAGCATCTTGTTTGTGCTATTGGCGGTCGCCGAACAAAGTTACCGCCAAGAAAGATGACGAGGTGATTGTAGGGGGGCCTGTAGTTTCGTTTGATTGCATCAATTGAATGCTAATATTTGGTTAAAATAACGATAACAATGTTTTTGCACTGGCCCATATTACGTCACAACCCTTATATGTAGAGATGTTAGTTCACGGGTTTTGTTTTTTTGAATTCGGGGGGTAAAAACAAGGCGTATTTCTCAAAATGGTAATTGGGGAGAAATCGCAGTTTTTTTGCGAAACCATTCTGAAATTGAGGTTTTTTAACACGAAAGTGTTTCATTCTGGGATAGACAAAATATTTCGCCGCGTCATAGCCGTCACAGAAATGACGCCAGTACAACGAAGCAAGCAGCCTGTAAAGGGTGCACCCCTGCACGCAGGCTCTTCTTGTGGGGAAGCAACCTTTAGTACTAAAGAGTATGTTATACTTAGGGTTGCTCATGTTCGTGTTTCATATTTTAACACGAAAGTGTTTTATGCCACGATACCCCAAGATTTTACCGACGTCAAATGATGCCAGTACACCTAGCCGAAGCGACCCGCCAGCAGGACGTCGCTCGCCAAGCACACCCACAAGACAGCCACCGACCAGCAAATCATGCTCAGCTGCAGATTTCGCTGCACATTTCACTTTCGTGTTGTAACGATTCCTATGACAGAGGAATCAACCACATTTTTTTTTGGGGGGGGGGGGGTGGGGGGGTAAATCTACAGATGAACTAATACTCTCAGCTTATTTTATCAGTAGGTATCACGAGCTCCTTAACTATAACACATTAAAATTGGTGTTTATTTCAAGCCGGTGATCGGGGGGGGGGATACCAAGGTTTTATAGCAAATACTGTCTAAAATATGGCATTTTTAGGTAAACGAATCAGTAACGATAACAGTAAAGAGCATTGATAACTTCTGAGAAATGAAACATTTTATTCACAATTAGCTTACCATCGTTTTTTACCCATCCTTGTTCACATACAGTATCATCTGCATGCGCAACATGTCAGTATCCATTCTTTGAGACCTGTCCAATCGTTCCACATATTTCAGCCAGGAGATCATTCTTTCGATATCACAGCTTCCATTAGTTCAGCACAACAACGTCAGTGCAACATTTTCCCACCTGGGGTAGCGAGCGCTGAAGTCACGCGAAAACTCAGCTGTGCTTCTGGGGCTTTCTTCCAGCAAGTACTGGTTGAGAATGGCGAACTGTCAGCGTATGATTGCCCTGATCGCTACTTTTAAAAGGTCCATTCAAGGAGAAATCGGGTTTAACCTGGTTTTCCTTAAGCATGTTCTGGGTGTAAATATCCGGTAAAATAGGGTTTTATCCGAAAGTGGACAACCCCACATATATGCAAAGTAAAATTTGGAAGTTTTTCTATATTTATAGCGTTTTCTTTCGCTTGAAAAAAGCGTCTATCCCGGCTGGAATGAAACTGAGTCAGTTGCCACTGGCTATTCCTGTCAAATTGAATGAAGTTGTATTTCGCCTTCACAACCCTTTCATAAGTTTTGGTGGCCTGTCAAATACAGCCTAGTAGAATATGCTATACTACTGAGTAACAAACTAGATCCAGGCGCAAGCTTTTCAATTTGCGCTATTGTCTGCCACGCAGTAATCACACCTACTACAGTGGAGTACCGGGCAAAGTGACAACCCTTTTCTTACGACAGATCACAGAAACCCTCACAAACTTCCCACAGGAACGACGAATCAAATGCCAGGGTTATCAACTTGCTTATAATGATAGTGAAATACCCCCAGAAAGTGATTGTTATGGCCTATAACTGTAAGAAATGGGTTAGGCAGAATAGGAAAATTTTGCAATTATTTGGTGGGTCTTTTACCTGGCATTACGAACAGAAAAAGCCATTGCGCGGCAACACAGACTAAGCAGTGTGCGTGCCAACCGACTGAAAGACCAACACCTTTTGGATTGGGGATCACTGCTGCAACACCTTTTTGGCTGTTTCATTTCTTTTAAGTGATCGACAAGTTTCCCAACATTAATGTGACATATTTGTTTTATTCTGTTTGTTTTTTACGAGTGATGCCAGAAGCACAAGTAGCCATTGCAGCATCTACAAACACTGCCTCCGCCAGTCACTTCAGTGCTAGCCAGCGCTATCAAAAGCTCGACCCCCTTTTTCGACCACCTTTATCAAGTTGTCATCTGCTGTCATCCCCGACTGGCCGACAGAGCGAGGCGACATAGCTCGGCAAGCATGCAGACATCACTCCTACTCCTACAGACAATTCCTGGCAATAACCCTCCACCACCAAGATTCAGCGACCCATCAGAGACAATACCCTATTGATTCAAGCTAGGCTATTGTAGATTCTTTCGTGTGGGCCTCATAAAATCATGTAATCAGGGTTTCACTACTGCTGTCCACTTTAATTGGTGAATTTAGGACATTTAGACATCGCTCCGAATACACTCCGGCAAAACCTATCCCCCGGATATTTACAGCTGTTGGGCTAGCTTTGTAAGTACAACAAAACAAAAGTATGATTCCTCAAATTTTTGGACTCCAATGGGACTTCTGTTAAACAGAGCATCCATTACCATTTTCCCTGAATGAAAATTTATCCGCCAATGTTGGTTCTACCCACGGAGAAAGAATTATTGAGGAGGCACAACAGGGCTTGCTTTAGAGGAGCAAGAAAGAAAGTCACGGCACCGGGCACGACACGACGCGCCCGCTGTCGCGAGGCGCCAAAGGGAAAAGGCTCGCCGGTTCAAGGTCAGTGAGTGAACAGCCAGCTGCCGTCGTGGGCAGACGCCGCCGACGAATCCCTCGCGTGACTGGACTTTTATTGGAGTCAGTTTGCGGCGGAAGAAATCTTTGCGTTTCAAACATCATTGTGATAAGACGAAGGGCTTCAATTGTTTTAGAACGCGAAACCTACAATAATAAAAAAAAAACGTGGTTGAGAATCTAGGTACAATTAGTTCCAGTGAATGATGGTTCTTATTCCTCTATGCCATTAGTTCATATTTAGACTGTCCTAACTTCGCCGCCCTGCCTGTGCAACATGAAAAGTGTGTGCAAATCTGAGAAGCCCATGAGAGGCAACAGCGGCGAGAGTGAACCACTCGTGGCGGGAAGGCGGCGTCGGCAGATGTCGCCCGCTTCGGGATTCCTTCTAGTGCTTCGTTTCAAGTGCATTACGGCTTGTAACTAGGGCAGTATTTATTAATAACAGCTGCTAAAATGTCCAGCACTTCCATTTATTTATTACACAGAAAGAAATCTGGCAATTTTCAGAATATATTTGATGATATTACGATTTTTCTGCATCGCATCCGTAGAAGAACGTAAACTAGGGCAAACATGCTTGATGCGTCATCTCTTGTGCTGCTCCGCAAGCTGCATTTCCTCCTCGCCAGGCAGTGACATTAACACGCCGCCCGCCCGTGCTGTCCCAGCCCAGCGAATTCTCCTCCTCAAATACTTCTTTCTCCGTAGTTCCACCACACGCACACTCAGTGCACAAGACCTATGCTCAATGCGACTGCTAGCTAAGCCTAACTAGGCTTAATGAGGGCAGGCCAGGCCTCAGGGGAAATGAATGCTGCACCGAGAGAAAGGGCTGTAGCACAGGGGCCAGGGGAGGCAACAGAGACTTCTCAATAGCCACGGCCACCCTATACCAGGCACACTGACTATTAGCTAAGTACGCTTAACTAGGCCAAACCGGCTTCACGGTTAAAGAGTACACCACGGTTGCCAAACAAATACTGCCCGGAGGCAGAAGGCCATACCACGTTGGCTAGAACCAGTCGGCCATAACACATTCACTTCTGGAACAGGGACCTCTTGAGAGTGGCGGCCATCCCATACCAGGCAAACAAACCATTTTACTACTAGCTAAGCTTAACAAGGCTCAACGGGAATAGGCTGGGCATTACAGTAAAAGAATGCCCCGTGTTCGCCTAACAAACCTTAGAGAAGAGGGAGAGAAGGAGAGCTCTACCATGGCAGCCAGGAGAGCCAGCAGGCCATGGCATGTTCACTTGTGGAGCAGCAGAAACCTTTTGAAAGCTGCAGCCATCCCGCATGAGGTGAATACTTGAGATTTGACTACTAGCTAAGCCTAACTAGGCTTAGTTAGGCT
The DNA here is from genome assembly GCA_013339765.2 of Haemaphysalis longicornis. Classification (NCBI taxonomy): domain Eukaryota; kingdom Metazoa; phylum Arthropoda; class Arachnida; order Ixodida; family Ixodidae; genus Haemaphysalis; species Haemaphysalis longicornis. Next base: position 16,509,278 of record CM023454.1, read on the forward strand.
AGGACGAACTTCACAGTCAAAGAGTACACTCCAGTTGCTGAACAGATCATCAGCACCAAAAGAGAGGGCCATACCACAGTGGCTCCAATAGCCAGAAGGGCCACAGCGTGCTTACTCCTGGAACAGCAGAGACCTCTCAAGAGTAGCGGCCATTGCATATCACGTGCATAGTTAATTTGGGTACCAGCAAAGCCTAACATGCTTAACTGGGCTAACTAGGCTTAGCTAGGCCAGACCTCGCTTTGCAGTAAAAGAGTACACCATGGTCACCAAACAAATCCTCCAGGGAGAGAGGGAGGGAGGGAGACAGGGCCATAGCGGTGGCTGGGAGTGCCAGAAGGCCCTCGCTGGGTTCACGTCTGCAGTTGCAGAGACCTCTATTGAGCAACGACCGTACTATATCAGGCACACAATTTATCGACCACCAGCTAAGCCTAGCTAGGCTTAGCTAGGCGAACTAGACTAAGTTAAGCTTAGCTAACTAGGCTTAGTTAGGCTAGAACGGACATCAGGGTAAAAGACTACACTGCGGTATCTAAACAGATCAGCAAACAGGGAGGAGAAGTCCATACCACGGTGGCCGGGAGAGCCAGCGGGCCTCACGGCGCTCACTCCTGGAGCAGCAGGGAGCGCTCGACAGCCGCAGCCATGCCGTCGTCGCCGTCGCCCGCACCCACGGGGCTCGGGTTGACAGCCCCCGCGCCGATGCTGGTGAGCAGCTCGTCGTCGTCCTCGTCGTCCTCCTCCCCCTCCTCCTCCTCGTCCTGGTAGGGGCTGACCGAGGGGTCCGGGTAGTGGAAGGTGGAGCGCGACAGGTCCACCTCGATGGGGAAGATGCAGCTGCCCTTCATCACGCCGTGGCAGTCGTTGTGGTACTGGGACAGCGCTGACACCAGCCGCTGGAGCTGGAACACAATGTCCTGCACTGCACGGCATCAGGGGGAAGTGGGGGGGGTGGTGGGATGATCATTGTTGTTGGCAAAGCAATGACCGTGCAACGTGGTGGCAGCACTACAATGCTTTCAGAAGCCTCTTAAAGGGACACTGAAGTGATTTGTAAACATTGCCGGATTGCTAGGGCAAATTGTAGTCTGGAGTCCATAGGCCATGTTTCGACCATTCTGAGCGCATTTACGCGAATTTATTTAGTAGAAAAATCAATTCGAAAATGCTCTCCTCCTCTCTGCATCCTAGCCATTTTCTGTGGCGTTTTCGTGTGACGTCAGGAGGAGATGACTTGGCAATTGGCTGCGCTACTGCACAGCTCGCCAACCTTTCTGACAGAGTCAGTCAGCCCAGCGTTTCGTCCGCTGGCCGCCGACGGGTCGTCGCAATTCGCTCGCTAAGTTGAAACTAAGCCACAACACGTTTGTGAATGGAAGAACGTGCCTTTCTTTACTTTGTTAGTTTGTACACTGCATCAAGCTCCGAGTACAGGTCGCTCCACACAAGCGCTACACAAGAGCACATGTGACGATTTGCTGACTGGTACGCTAGTAGGAAAATCTAAGGCCACTTGAAGGTGGGAGAAGAGTCAGCGAAGTCAGCATAAGTACTAAGGAAATAAAATCAACTGAAACTTTTACTGTACAGCGCAAAACTAGGGAGCAGGAAGCACTTTTTTGCGCTGGGTGAACAAGCACAGCGGTCAGCAGCACTGACCACACATCTGCGAACGCTTTTCTGTCTAAGAAATGCAATTGCTAGACGTGAGATATTGTGGAAGTTTGGGGTACGCCTACTGCACGAGCGCTATACAAGAAATAGCCATCTAAGCTGCTTGAAATGCTAAAACTAAATAAAAGTGTAAGCTCATTATACATTATATACCCTATATATCCAACCTCGGCAGCGCTGGCTCGTAGCCGAGTGGTCTGAAGCGCTAGGATTGTTGTTTTGCAAGTCGCAAGTTCGAATCCCCAAGGGTTTATGCTTTTTTTTTTGTAAGTTGATTTTTTCGTTTGCAGCCGATGTTTTCTAAACTGAGTTAACTATTTTTTGGCTGTAACGTTCACTGCTCCACGAGCGAGTTGGCAGAACGCACGCAGACTGACACTGACGCGCTAGCCAGTTTTCGTTGGCGTGCTGTTGTCATAAGCACAGACTACTTGCGGGCAGTGGGCACAGGCCACAATCAGGAGACCCCGAGCCTGGTGCGAACACACTTTTTACGATACAGGCATGAGTGAGGCAAGCTCCGAATATGCGGGAAAAGCGCATGGCATTTGAGCGTCTGCGGTGACGCGGAGGGCGTTCATCCACTGCGTAGGCCTCGGCTAGTGATTGCTACGATTTCAAGCCGTCCTGGGAGGCTCATCTTAGCGTTTTACAGCCAACAACATGGAACAAGCGCGGCATGGCGATTACTGAGATATCGAGAATGCCCATCCAACGATGCCGTCGGATGTCAAGCATGTTGTTTTACAAAACCGAAACCGAAACTTGTTTGAATGCTAGTCTTCGACATCGTCCAATCACGGTGCATCTCCTCCCGACGTCACAGCCTTTAGTTGGTGTGGCCGCCACAGACCGCGCATGGTAGTTTTTCTTCTTGTGGCTTTATAATATAATTACCGATTTATCAACCGAATAAACAATGAAAAGTGTGGTAATTTTAACCAGTCTACGCAGTGCAAGCAAAAACGGAGGCTTGACAAATTCACTTCAGTGTCCCTTTAAAGGGGCTTTGATGACAAAATACAAGTTTGGCACATTATAGAGACTGGTTTGTCCCGATAACAGTGACTACAATTTTACCACTAACTTAAAACAACTAATCGAAATATTAAAGAAAATATGTGAATCAGTGGCAACTCCCCAACCGCCTCCTGGTGATTTCTGCGACACCACAAAAATGTGTGCGCTCAGTGGCCACCAGCCTAAGCCAAGGCCAAGGAACAAAACTGGGCGATTGCATCACGTGAGTGCTAACAAGCTGTTAGCACACTCATACCTATTTTTTCAATACAGTAGAATCTCGATAAACGGAAATCGCTTAAACGGAATTACCGCCTAAACGGAACAGTAGCCTGTAAGTTGGTTGGTTTTGTATTCAGATAAGGTAAAGATACTCCTGGTAATCGGAACTAAATTTTCGGCTTCACCGTGTAAACGGAACCAGAATTGGAACTTCTTGTGATACCCATTGGTATGAGAACCACATTTTTATGGTTCCGGCTGTTTCGTTTTTGTTTTTGTTTTTCTTAATCCGTGTTTTTTTAGCCTCGTTGGGCTTGTAAGCCTCGTCTTGTAAGTGGTTAGACATGTCAGAGCAATGAATGAAACATCGCAGTTCTTGTTCCAGTCGTTCGGTCTCGATTCAAGACGCCGAGGTTACAGGGCTCAGCTCCTGCCGCCTGGTTCGTGCCACCGTGGTGCTATTCGCGCTTCATTACCGCGTTGCCGTCTTCTAAATTCGGTGGCTCGTAAGCACTGGCGAAGTTGAGGCCTCTAGCCTCCGTGAAGATGCAGTTGCAAGGACTCAAACAAAAATAATTGACGCATTTTGTAGTGCACAGCGACTCATTGTCGCCAAATAAACTTTGTGAATGTTGCGCCTAAACCTCTAGTAGTTTTCTTGCTTTCGGAAAAACATTCACGTGCATTCACCTTCTAGTGCTTAGAGTTCCATGAAACGTCATTACGACTGCGTAGCCACATAAATTTGCACCTTTGCACATCTCTCTCAATAAACGGAACTCCTGTTAAACGGAACTAATTTTTTCGGTCCCTTGAAGTTCTGTTTATCGAGAGTCTACTGTACTTGCTTTGTGGCTGAAATGGAGCTGAGCGCGTCAGCAAAGGCTAGTTCCTTCAATCTGAGCAAAGTTATATTTTGTGTTCAGGACACCACTAATGAAGTACTGTACGTCAAGGTCCACGAGACATTGAAAGATCGGATCAGTTCGCACCTTGTCGTTAGAGTCTTTGGAGCAGATTCAGACAGGCGTCTCAAAAAACCCTTCTGCTCTCGAACTTCCATTCCCTGCTGGCTTTCACTCCTCCTTCCACACGTCTCTGCTTGCACCATGGCCGAAAGTTGCAGCTATCAAGGCAGCTTATCGACAACCACGAAATCGATCTAGGCATGACATACCATACGTTAAAGCAATGCTCCCCCAACACTAACACAACACTAAAGCGTGCTAGTTAGTGCCACCATGCTCGACCCTAGCTACTAACCGCTGCGTGACAGATGTGACAGGTAGTCACCATCATGAGCAGTGGCGGCTACTTCTCAGTATATACCATATTTTTGCACGCATAACCCACCCCTGCATTTATACCGCACCCCCACTTTCGGCCCGCCGAAAAAAGAAAAAGAAATCCTTGCATATTGCCCGCACATTTGATACAGGAAAGGCTGCACCAAAGCTACTGCTCAAGCAACACATCACATACTACGTAGACAGAAAAAGTGTACATTTAGCAGTACAATACACTGACTGCAAGGCAAAAGTCACAATCCACTAATAAAATCCAGTTGTTGGAGTGCGCTCATCCTTGTTTTTTTCTGCCTTGTCCCTGGATGTTTTGCACAATCACTGCCATGGAAGGCTTAGTCAGTGTTACGGTGTAGCAGCTTCATGGCACAATGCACAATGCTGTGAAGCTGCACTAAAGGAAAAACCCCATGTATTATCCGCACCTCTACTTTGCCACTGAAATTTTCACATTTTTGGTGTGGGTTATACGCGCGAAAATATGGTAAATTTTGTCATGCTGATTCCTAGAGGAGAGCCCGAGAGTTCTGGTTCACTGCTTGAACCACTGGAGGATGGAGATAAGGAAAAAAGAATATGCAATTCGATAAAATATGCCACAATAACTTGAACGAATAAGTTGAATAAAACAGGTCAGACAGTTTCTTACAATAAACACCCCAATATAAAAGGGAGGCCCCTTATCATCATCATCATCATCACTGTGTCCACCTTGATTTGATTGCACTAACACATGTGAGCAGGCAGTAACAAGCGTGCTCAATGAGCACGATGGTCTGATGCTTCCTCTCACCGTGCTTCTGGTCGAGCAGCTCGAGCTTGACGAGCACGTCGGAGCGGAGCTTGGCGAAGCGCACGCGGGCATCTTGGCGGCAGCGTAGGATCAGCCGGTACTCGTAGTTGCCCGTCTCGACCCGGTAGAGGGGCTCCTGCAGGGCCTGGTAGGCGTACTCTTCGTCGTCCATCTCCTTGACCTTCAAGCAGTACGACTGCACAGTGGTGAGGGACGAAAGCTGGTGTCGACCGCAGGCGCACACAATATGAACTAGAACGCCGCTCCTTCTCTCCTCCTTGTGGAGATTGTGGCAGAACAGTAGTGGTAAAGCGGCATGATTGGCCACGAAAGAAGTGGCAAGTGTCAACTACAGCCACACAGAGCATGAACCAACACACCGCTCATCTCTGAACCAGAATACCACTCATCAGCCGAAAATAGGAGCACCATAAGAGAAGCACTTGAACCTAGTGTTTGCAGTTTCCAAAGGCTGAGCTCACGATGCAAAGCAGACTTGTCAGTTTTTCAAGTCAAAAGAAGTGTCCATGTCTGACTGCACAGATGTGCACCTATGTACGGCAGGTTGTACTTACTGTTGCCTGTAACATGAACTGGGATAACAGACCAATCCCTTCTCCCACTATGATGTTTTGTGGTATTCTTGGTAACAGGTACAAGATTTTACAGCCTCTTGATCCAGTCTGAACCAACCTCTGAGAGGCGCTAAGCAAGAAGGGCATTGTGAAGAAGTGGAGGCACGTGACACATGGATGAGCGCGTGATGCGTGCACTGACCAGGTATTCAAACTTCGCATCTGCATACTTCTTGATGGTCAATTTGGTGTCCGGTACAGCCTTGTTCAGGTACGTGTTCAGGTCACTCAGCATCTGCAGCACAGAGAGGAGAGGAACAGAGTGAGTGGGAGAGGAAAGAGGGCGTCAAAGATTAGAGCATCAGCATGTGCTGTAACGGAACGAGGCCAGTGCGAGCATCACGGACAAAGATCGGCACAGGACAAAGCGAACAGGAACAAAACTCCCACCTCCCCTCGCAGGAACCCCTGTGTAGATGCGACGCATAGGCGGAGCGGCGAAGGGACCGCGTTTTATAGCGCACATAACGTTGAGGGGACTGCGTAAGCCGGTCCCAGTCGATGACGACGTTGGCGTACTTGTAAAGCAACGTGGACTCTAAGTGTTTGAGCTAATCGTGGATGTTGCTTCGCCGGAGAACGGCACACCGGTTATATGCGCAGCGCGCCCGAAGGAGAGGAAACCGCGGAAGAGAGAGTACTGCACATGCGCCGGCCCCAGCGCGTCTGCCGCGACTATGACGCAACGTGCCGCGGCTATGACGCAACACAATCCAACACAATCCACTTTAATCCAATCCAATCCAAGCCAATCCAATCGAATCGAATCGAATCCAATGCCCCTCGCGAGAGAGCGTTCGCTATCGGAGAGGAGAGCGGGTGAGCTGCGGAGAGCGCAGCTGGCGCGGCGAGAAGAATGGGGGAGGGGTGGACAACGCCGCCGCCGCCGCCGCCGACGACAACGACGACGACGCCGGAGGGACAAGGCGAGTGAATCAGATGCTCTGCATCTAAAAACTTTACCATCTCTTGCTGAGGACAGTTGAGAGAAGCTTTGTCACATCAAAAGTGCATCAAAATTACATCAAAACCTTCACTAAAAGTGTGTGCAATCGATCATCAAACTTCCAAAGACACAAATCGCAAACAAAGAATGAACCAATGCGATAATTTTTCGCGCACCAAGTAAACGAATCTATGAACAGTCTAAATGTATACCGATATGCGGCTTATGAGATAAAGGTGTACTTTGTACTCCTTCATGATCGATGGGTATATTGTCTCATCTATAGACCGTTCCTTTTTCGCGATTTTCCAGTAACCGTTTTTGACACAATGGAAGCCCGGTTTCACAGACGCAGCGTGTGTCAGAGATATTAGCAGAGCTTTTTGGTCAGCCAACCGGTCTGTGGGGAAATGCATTAGTTTTTCGAAATGACATCATCGGTCCCACTAAGAACGCTTTTGCCTTAAAAACTGAAACTGCCGGGTTTGATCACCAACTCCATCATGTTTCAGACAGCGGAGGAAAAAACACTTCCAGAACAAACAACAGGGGGTGAATAAAATGCTGTGAGTAGACACGACAGACGCCAGCTGTGACATGAATTAGTATGTCTGTAGCGTCAGACCTGTTTCGAGCCAAAAACCTAAAAAAGTTTTGTGAACCTGACATAAAACGTTTCCTTTTTTGTTGAAGAATATGGTCCTTTTTTTTTTGTCCTGCGAGTCAGGCCAAGGCAACTTTTCTGTCCCCTCTCTTCAAACAGTTTATTGGGGCCATGCAGACACAATACAAGTTTGTTTTATTTGAAAGATTTGGTGTGTTACAGTGCCCCTAGCGCTTGACCAGCAGCAAATGATACCTTATTCGCTGACAATTCAAACAATTCTAGCCAAGATCCTTCATTTTTTCACTAAATTGCGCGTTTTGTGAGGTCAGCAATGACGTACACAGGGCAGGGTACTTGAAACGGATGTTAGTATATTGACTAAGGCTGCAGCAAATGGCAACACATCTTCTGTTGACCATCTGTCCTACGAAATGGCACTACCGTACCACTCAGGACAGCTGTTGGCACCGCTCGTGCGGCAAAATGACCTTTTTGTGTAGCTGCAGCACTAGATTGATTTGCCGCACAAACGGCGCCGCAGCAGCAAATTTGCGGGGAAATTCGCACCATGCAGAACCTTCGTATCATGTAGAGGTCTGGGAGGTGCTCGTGAAAAAACATAACACCCCCCCACCTTAGAGAAAGAGCGTCCCCCCCCACCTTTGAACACAATTAAGGCAAACGCTTTAAAAAGGGACACATGAAAGCAACTAAGAATAACCTCCAGCGAACAACATTCACCCCCTCGACATTTAGGTCTGTGTGAATCTTGTTCCCTGCAGGTTACTTTTAGTTGCTTCACGTGTGCCTTTTTAAAGCGTTTGCCATAATTTTGTTCGTAATTTCCTATAATTTGAATTTCGTTAGGCCCCACACCCTTTTCCTCACTACTGCTCCTGCAATCAAGTGATGCAATCTAATGTAGCTTGAGGCCCCAGTACAACCGCCCCATCATGTTTGGCGACTTAGGTTGGTGTCCACCAACTGCACAAACAAGACTCTGCAGTGTACTAAGGCGTGGCGCTGCTGAGCACGAGGACGCGGGTTCGATTCCCGGCCGCGGGAGTCGCTTTTCTGATGGAGGCGAAAAGCAAAAACGCCCGTGTGTACGAGACTTCGGCACACGTTAAAGATTGCCTACAGGTGGTCAAAATCAATCCGGAGCCCTCCACTACGGCACGCCTCATCGTCTGCGTTGCATCGGCGCATTAAACCCTACAATCAATCAATCAATCAATCAGATTCTGCGGTGTCGTGCAGCATTCGCCGGAGAGGGGCAAGGTAGTGAATGTTTCATCTGTCTTCCATAATAGTATCTCCATCGTTTGTTTAAAGTTTTGATAAGATTGGCACCACCATCATCTGGACAAAGCCGTCTGTTAATTTAAACAAACTTTTATTTTGTCTCCATAGCCCGGCCCTTCAAGTGAAATGTGCGTCTCCCCCTACTCTCCCCCCCCTACCCCCACCCCCTTAGCTTCGAAAATTGCTGCCCTCACGAGAGTGTGTTCATGATGAAAAGTAATACTTCCCCCCCTTGATTTCCTTCCCGTACTGTCAACTTCTCCATCCACAACACACGCATGCCACAACCATAGCACCTAGTTGCATGAGACATTCAATTAGAGAAAATATGCCACAAACAAAAAAGGTGTGCTGCTCAAGAAGTTTTAGCCTGCGTATGAACCTACTCAAAACCCAGAAGAAAAACATCTTGTAGTAAAATATTTGGCACCCTATGCAGTACAATGCATTCGCTTTACATGACACCCAGCAAACACTGCCCTCAAGTGCCCAGTTCGATGTACAACCGTCATCGACATTTGCGTCAGCTCTGAAGCCTTACATATCAATACAAGCAACCGCTGTTTTGTGAGTGCTGGCGTCACGCCGTTTTATTTCCACATCATTACTAGCCTTGTCCCGCCACCACCCTTTAAATTCCCCATTCCCAAATTCCCCAAATTTTATTCAGCGCAAATTATTTCCTGAAGCCCCTCAAAGGCTGCAACATTTCTACCTCTTTTGCGGAGACATCGCATGGCTGAGTGTGCCAGGGTGGGTTCAGTTGTAAGCCACTATTTTATTTTTTTTTTCGGCGAAGAAAACAAAAATGCCCAGGCTTGCGAGATTTGGGCCCACGTTTCATATCCCCAGGTAGCCTAAAACCAAGCCATCTCCTTTTTACCATGGCACGCACCTCAAAGCTAAGGTGTAGCTTAATTACTTGTACTCCTTGGCTGATAAAGCCTAATAAAGCCTGTTATTCGCCCTGGCCTTTTGTGGACTTGTATTTGCCCTGTCGGTGAGTCAAACCTTGTTGCAGCGTCCGTGCGACACTGCAAACTTTTGTGCCTTTTTAGAGGTGCTGTTTCCAACCATAGCTGGCCAGCCAAGGTCACAGTGGAAACAAGCTGTTGGCTTTCAAGAGCAACAGTATTCTCTTGCCAGCAACTGTCGAGCGACAGCCAAAGCCTCGTTAGATTCCCCCCGTCCTCTGCACGTCAAGATGAAGTGACAATGTCCCACTGACCGACACGGAGATTCGGTATAGTAGTCTCGATTGTACCGCTTGTACCAGTATTCGGTACTCGGTATTGTACCACTTGGTGTGGGATGGTGATCAAGTGGTGGTCAGTAACAAAGGAGTGACCAGCACTGGCACTGGCGAATCGCGAGTACACAGGGCTTGGCTAGCTTGCAAATAAGCGCTTCTGCACTTGGGTAAAATCCCGAACTTCTACTGTACACGTAAGTACCTTTAGAAACGAAAAATTTTGTTACATTTGCTGCCATACAAATTGAGGCTGAAGCCCCGTTCATATTTGTTTTGTTTGTAGAGCTCTGAAACATCTGGTTAGAAATTTTCTTGGTGTAATTATTGTGCTCCATAGTCTCATTCACATAAATTTTTTTTTGCAAAATAAAGTGCGAGCACTATACGAGTAAATGCAGTAGTAGACGGTTCAGCATTCCAGCATTGAGGATGGGAAGGAAGGTCGCACTCTCAAAAGAATGTGCTTAGCCTAAAGCTAAGTTTCAAGTGCCAGTTTCACTGCCCCTTTTTCTGTATCTGTATTTTATAAAACAGGATGTACTATTATTATAAGGATATGGCAGACTTTGTACAAGTCAGCAGCAGATCCAACGGTTGCTTGCTTTTTTAACCCGGTGGTCACTCCACAGAACAAGCCACCCGTGATGACGATTACGTACAGATGATGATTTTAATGGGCGTGTGCAAATGAGAGAGATTAATCCCACCGGTTGATGGTGGGTGGTCAGAGTACTTGGTAGTCTTATGGGGCAACAATTAGCCAATGATGCTAACTGCACGAACACACGGCGACATTATCATCATTATCATTAAATTCCCTCCCCCCTCTCCTTTTTGAATCTGCATGATAACAGAACCTGCACCCTCACAGCCATCTAAACACCCCCTCCACCCAATACCTTTCCTTTTGTCAATCCCCAATGTGGCCTTCACCTATGGAAGAGAGATAATATTTGCCATCCCTTCATAAAGATAGCTGAAGGAAGTGCGAAACCTAAAAGTGCGTCAATGCATCACCAAACCTTTAAAGACACACATCACAAGCAAAGAACGAACCCATGCGACAATTTTTCGCGCACTAAGTAAACGCATCTGCAAACGATCTCAATGTACACCGATGCGTGGTATAAAGATATACTACTGTACTCCTCCTTCATGATCGATGTGCGTACCGAACCATTTCTTTCTCGCGATTTCCAAGTCAGCGTTTTGACACACTGGATGAAGCGAAGCCCGTTTTCACGCACGCGCCGTGTGAACAGAGATCTTATCGGAGCTCTTCGGTCGACCAATCGGTCTACGAGGAAACGTATTAGTTTTTTGAAAGAACGCCATCGGTCCAACTAGGAAAGCTCTCGCTTTAATCAAGAAGCAAAGCTTCCCCGATGCACACTCACGGGTCGCACGGTCTTGAGCAGCTTGATGCCGTACTTCTCGATGCTCCGGTGGGCCTCTCCGAAGCGGGTGAAGGCCTCGCTGGCCCTCGGCTGGGGCTCCCGCACCCCGATCTCCGCAAACACGTCCCCGAACGCTGTGTGACAAGAGGAGGGGAAAAAGACTCGTTTCGAAAGGTGCTTCTCCATCTAGTGCCTATCTTGCAGGGGTGGCATTTGTATTGATCGCACCACGATTCATTCTGTCTGTTAATAAATGCAGGACCTCTTCTTCTGTCCAGTTTCACCACTTATTTGAGAACATGCCAGTGCTTATTTTCTCATTAACGCTCTTTTGATTGATTGTAGGGTTTAACGCGCTGAGGCAACGCAGGCGATGAGCTGCGCCGTAGTGGAGGGCTCCAATTAATTTTGACCACCTGCAGGGGATCTTTAACGTGCGCCGAAACCTCGTACACGTGGGCGTTTTCGCCTTTCGCCTCCATCAGAACGGCGGCTGCCGCGGCCGGGAATTGAACCCGCGACCCTGTGCTCAGCAGCGCATCATTAACGCTCTTCTACTGAACCTGCAGGGGTACCCAGGAAAACCGCTGAAGGAGAGACTAGGTGTACAAGGACAGTCACTGGACTTGCAACAAAATTTTATTGAAAGAGCTCCCATAAATACTTTTTCACCCAAAATGGCACAGGTGCAGATTGGTCACCCCTCAACAAAATTTTGCTGCAAGTCCAGCGACTGTCCTTGTACACCTAGTCTCTCCTTTTGTGAAGTGCGTTTTTTCGCCAGTTTTGTTGAACACCCCAAGACTTCCACTTTACTGCAGCAGTAGTGACATTTCACAAAACTTTATAGTGTCACTGTCATCTGTTCGAAGTTGGTCAACGTGAATTTGTCATCCCACAACTGGAATTGCAATGCTAGCATGAATCCTGCCTTGGCAATCAGAATGAGCGGTTGTGAATTTTTTCTCTTTCCCTACACTGAATTATGATCAACGTTTCAGCAAAATTTATCTTGGCAATGAAGTTCTCTAGCTCAGCTCAGTATTCTCTATTCTAATTAGGTTAAGGGGGTACACTGGTCTTAAAACAACTTCTTTTAATTTTCAAGTAAACTTTGTGAAACTTGTCAGTCGTGCTGTTTTTTCCCCCGCTGTTTTCAAATACGCCATTATTTTTTTGGTTGGTCAATTAGTTCCCAAGATAATTAGAGGTAATTAACCATTTTTGTAGGAACAATAGACAAAACACTGCTGGTCATAAAACTGTAATCTTTATACTTTTCAATGCTAGGAACTCTGGTCAATGCAGTAATCAAAGCAGTTTTTTGATGCATCACTTGGAACTAATTTTACAGCTAATTAAACCTTGGAGGCACCACTGGCACGGAACCATTTTGAATGCCCATTTTAACACCAAAGTTTAATGAGCTGTGAAATGAGTTCCAGGCAATGCATACAAAAAACTGCTTCAATGATTGCATTCACCAGTGTGCATAGTATGGGAAAATATAGAGATTACGGTTTTATGACCAGCAGTGTTTTGTCTATAGTTCCTCCAAAAATGGCTAATTATCTCTACCTTGGTAACTAATTGACCAACTGGAAAAGCAATGGCATATTTCAAATCCCTTGGAAAAAAGCAGCAAGACTGACAAGTTTCGCAAAGTTCACTTAAAAGTTAAAAGTAGTTTTAAGATCACTGTCCCCCTGTTAAATACATGATGGCATCACCGTTACAGGCTCTTCATTTTTTCTCAGAGCAGGCAAGACTTATCCAGGGGACCAGCATCCATGACTTCTCACTGATTCCATCACCAACTGCATGTTTTCAACTCAATCATCGGTAATCTCTTTCTTTTCCTCAAAACATGGCACAAACAAAATATTAGATTAGTACCTAGTTATGCCACTAATTTCTGTAATCTCAAGCACAGTGCTACTTAAGCACTAATTCTCACATACAACAGGTGTGGGTGCCTGCCATACTGATAAGCTTGTGAGGACGTCTCAAAGCGCTCCCTCACTGTTTCGAGCACACTTTTCAGTTAGTACATTTGTTTCATGATGTACAGCCTCTTTCAAGTGTCGCCAGGTTGTAAAAAGAATTTTTGGACAAGCAACTCTTCCTAGTAGGCGCTGTTGTTTGAAAGAAGAGGTTCAAACAACCACCTGATGGAATTTGGAACTGAAAAATAAGTACACACGGCAAACACTGCCAATGCACCAACAGCTACATGAGCAGAAAAAGGGTGCAGGCCAAGGATGCAGTGAAATGCTAAGCTCGATATGTTGGAGCCACTGGAACAACCAAATGTTGACTGAGAGGTCGACACAGTTGACGAGAGTGTGTGACAGACGTGAGAGCCATCAGTCAAGCAAGTCATAACTGGAACAGCGAAATGCGTGCCTACTATTGGCGAAAACAGGAGCTATTACTGGCACATGTGGGTGGTAGCTGTACGTTTTTTCCCATCTGTTCTGTTATTTTGAAGTTACGGCTAAGCATCATTGATGTTCTCCAAACATGTGCGCAGCCAGAAAAAATAAAGACGAATTTCATGTGCTTGTCACCGATCGTGAACTAACAGAGAAAAGAAGTGCAGGCAGGTGAGATTGAGGGATTTTCCAAGACAGAAAAAAAAAAATAACTAGAGCAGGAGGAGGTGGCAATGAAGCAAACCGGCTGTTCGTACAAATAAAATGAATGACAGTACGAGGCAGTAAAGAAAGGAAAGGTGAAAAAAAAAAAAAAAAGGGGGACACATGTGTTTCTCCATCACCATAGGTGTTTCCAGGCACGTGAGCTGTAGCAAAAAGTGCGCAGTGTGTAATCGTGTCATATAACAGGGGTATTTAAGTACATAATGCATTGCTTCCATGGGGAGTCACCGCAAAGACTGCGTTGACTCGTCATAGCAACAGGGTTACCGCCTAAATCGGGGATGTACAATACTAGTTTCATTGCAATTTGCCCAAGCAATCCTAGCATCTGTAATGATTTGGAGGATACGATGACATTGCCTGCATCCATTGCCTGCCTGAAAACAGGGTGCTCCCCTTGTGGGCCCAACTAACATACACGAATAGTTCCTACATGCGGCATGAGCGTAAAGGGAGGCAGCTAGTCAGCCCATCGAATCCCCACAAACCCACTCTTGTCTCTCTCCTGCCCGTTTCCAGACCAATGTGCTTCGTGTCTGCAAGAGTGCCACGACAAGTACGATGAGCCAAGTCCTGATCCCAAGTTCAATTTAAAAGTTCCCCCATTTCCCCTATAGCCACATTTGGTGGCCCATGTCAGGGAGAAAGAAATGGAGTGCATGGAAATCAAAGCTGCCTGAACTGTTCCTCAAGTCTAGGATTGTCAACGTGCCAAATGTGGAGCTGTCTCTCTTGCCAGGCAGGGCTACAACCACATTGCTGACAGCCCTGCAATCTCGTGCTAGCGAAGAATTAGACCAGTTTTTAAGCAGAATCACGATCAAGATTCTCTTCACGCCACCAACTGCTTCGACAACATGACACGCCACGTGGACCAGCATAAAGTCGTATCAGAGAATAAAAAGGACGGTGAGGCCAGCGGCTTTCACAGAGTGGTGACAGTATTAAAACGGCCGTGAAGACAAAATGCAACTTTGGTTCGTTAAAAAGGATGGTGTGTACCGGTAATAACGGTACCAAGTGTATCTCAAACTTCAACAAAATAATGCAGATATTAAAGAAAACAGGTGAACCAATGGCAATCTCCAGCCCCTCTATGGCATCATCTATGATGTCACGGAACCTTGTCTGTTCTATCGGAGGCCACCCCCCAAAGCTGATGCCAAGACACGACAGGACCACTGTAGTGGTCTCTGTTGTCTCATTAGATCATACCACTTGCATGCTAATGCAGTTAACATGGTGATAACTATGTCCCTGATGAGTGCCCACACTCCATCAGTGTGGCACAAAATTTGAAACATTTTCAATATTCCCTCCATTTTCTCAGTTAAAAAAAAAACACCTTTCGCGGCTGTAATGGAGCTGAATGAGCTATCGAGAGCTAGATCTTTCAGATGGAACAAAGCTGGATGCTGTTTTCATGGAACTCTGAACATTACTGCACTTTTCCCGCCGCCTAGACCAAGCAGGGGTGCTTGTTATCTGCAGGATGCCTTTAACGAGAGCAAAGACCACTCAGTCGCCACACCTTGGTGCATGCATGGCCTATGTGCCCTTTGCAGGTAACACGCCCGCATGCCTGTCATGGTGGAAGGAAAAAATTGCTGATGGAGCTGACACAATATACCTCATACTAACTGCCTCTATGTTTCATTCACTGCAGTGTGTTATAGAAGCTACCTATGGAAAAAAAAAAATAACGACAGAAGCGATACACATTTGCACATGGTGACAGGCATTATGAGTCTCCACAACTAAGCGGGGTTTCCTTTGTAAGCGCGGTTTCCTTTGTGCACTGATAACAAAGAGGACGCTTATCACCCACATTTATCCAACAAATGTACACCCCTCCAAACTGTGGAAAAATTTAAAAAAGAAAAGAAACCACAGCCCCTAACACGAGTACCATACATGCACGAACAAGTGTTTGCCTGTATACTTATGCCCTCCCATCATCAAAGGCTGTCAGAATACAGCAAGTAAGCAAGCGAGAAAGGAAGGAAAGGAAGGCAAGGAAGGGAAGAAAGGTAACGCACTGCGGTAGACGTGGCAGATGTCGAAGAAGGCCTTGAGCATGTGGTGGGTGTGCTCCATGAGGCCCTTGTAGATCTGCTCGTTGCGCGACAGCTCCTCCAGCTTCTTCACCAAGCTGTCTGCGGGGAAGAAGAACAGGCAGGGGGAGGGGGGACCGCGTCTCTCGAAATAACACAGCACCCCTTTTCAAAAAGGCCCTAGAAGAAAAAAAAAACGTCCCCGCATCATAATATGGGCATACAGGAAAACTGCTTTAGAGATTTCCCTGAGGCAATTAAAAGTATTTTTCTCCTAAAATTACAGCGGTGAATAACTCTCGAATGTTGTGCTGCCAGGGAATGCCAGCAATCATCAGGTGGAGCTAAAAAAGAAAAGGAAACTCGGTAAGCCCGGCAGAACACAGCAGGAGAAAGATTGCAACGATGGCTGGTGATAAAGCATGCTTCACGGCACAGCGTGCAATGCAGCCAAGCTGCATTCAGGGCCATAAACTGCCCATTGTCCACTCCGCAACTTAAATCTTCAGATCTGTCAATTACTGGTGCAGGTTACATGTGCCAAAATGCAGTAATCAGCAGAACCTGTCGTCAGCTCGAGAGGAAGAGCTCACCGTTGCACAGAATGGCCCGGCTCAGGCCCAGGGCATCGGCCGTTGTCGAGCTCATGTTCTCCACAATGCGGTGCTTGGCCTTCTTGAGCACTGCAGCACGAGGACGAGGTCAACAGTGAGACAGACTATAAAATGGGGAGGGGGGGGGGTGAAAAAGACTCCCCCATTTTTGTATTTTTGTGTTCTCTCTTCACTGGACAGGGCGTTTACAATAATGCATATAAATGTAAGGCACGACTCCTTGATTCCTTGCACAGGTCATTTGCGCAGAGAACACTTTTGGGTGAACGGTTATGCAAACAGAAATTTGATTCACATGTTTGTAACAGACGCAAATATGTCCCACGCCTTGCAAAATTGGCAAGATTTTAGAGGAAAGGGTGTGATTAGGCTGCAACAACGGAATGCGGTCTATTCAAAACCACAAAACAGACCTTGCTTTAATTTCGTTTCTTACCGAAATAGTGGGTATGAAAAGTTAGGACGTCGCAATTCCTGTGTACTCTGCGGTATCTGTCCCTGTCAATCAATCACTGCTGAGAACACAACTTGTGGCTTCTACCTATGTAGTTGACAGGACTGTCCTGATTGTTGTCCATCCCAAACAGCTTGGTGTCCTTTCTCAATGGTACGCTTGTGTAGACGGTAACACCACATGCCCACGAGCGCTTTTCGCCATTTCCAAAGTTTGCACTGTGCTCCAGCTCGATTTCACGAACTGTGCTGCATACCACTGTCCCAAACTTGCCCGCGTTATTCTTAAACACAACATGCTTGGGCAAGCTGTCACAAAAAAGAAGCACTAAGCTCTCACAGATAAAAATTGGACCGATAACTGACTAAACGCACAGTATCTGCCTTTGCAACGTGCGAAAATCACATTCTCATCATCTTCTGCAGGGACCTCACATGTCTGCAGATTGTTTTTCTCGCATCACATCAAGTATATATACATATAGTGCAGACCGCTTATAACGTACGTCACGGGAGCCGCGAAAAATCTGCACAATAAGCGGTACCGCACTATAAAGACAACATGTGCGAATCCAACCACATCGCAATCTACACTTCAATCATTCTGTGTTCATCATCACCCGAATGAAGGCCTCTTAAAGACAGAGGCACATTCTTCGTTTTGTCATTTTTCCCCCTTTTGGCCACTGCTGAAGGGTCTTACAAGCTTCTGCAAGGTGTGACAAACTGCAAGCGCGGCTTCAATTTCCTTTGTGTTAGTGTTTTGAAGGAGCTTGGCTGAGTGTCTTAGCGTCCATGAAGGGATGCCTTGGGACAACGTGCTAAGAACACAAGCAGGATTTTTGTGCCCCCTCACCTTGTGTTCACGATGTTGAAGGCAGTTGCTTATCAGCAGCCTCCGGCAGCACAGCTTGCTATCTCCAAATGTTAGAAAATCGACAGGACACGTGGCTGCTTATCTGTACAACGTTTTAATAAAAACTTACAGCGGGGGGGAGGGGGGGTCTCGCTATCTTCTGAGGTGCGTCAAGCAAGGGCAGTTGTGGTTATCAGGTGAGTGCAAACAGACTACATGGACAAAGGGGCGCCTTTATTTTCTTTTCTATGTCGAAGTTAAAGAGCAGGGAGTGTGCACTGCATGGGATTGCTGATTCTGTCTTTTTTCTTTTAATTCTCGCGACCCAAGACGATGCCCCAGCTGCGACAGTCAGTCAGTGGACCCACCAAAAGACCGCACTATAAACGGTATTGTGCTTCGGGCAACCGCATTATAAGCGGTATGCTTCATGCATCGAGTTCAATGGGAGGCCTACCGGTGGCCAGAAAAACCTGCATTATATCCGGTCCCGCACTGTAAGCGGTTACGTTATATAAATGGTCTACACTGTATCTTTTGTCAAATACCCACCTAAACTGCATCGACAAATCGTCCGGGACAAAAGCTTCACTCACCGATGTCCAGGGTCTTTCCTTGCTTGGGGTCGGCGTGCAGCTTGTTGTAGTTGATGGTCACCTCTTTCTGCTACAGTGGAAGAGGGGGGGAGAGGGGGAGAGGAGGGGAGAGGTGACGGGTCGTAGGGGCAGGAAGGGAATGCAACGCAAGGGGGAGGCCGGGGGAAGGGAAAGGTCGGAAGCCACTTTAGAAGACACATTGAACCCTTCTCCTGAAACGTACAGGTCTTCACACCTTAACTTACTGCGTCAGCTGTGAAACTGGAATCACGCGCCAAAGGGCAAAAAAATGAAAGAGGGAGGGAGGGGGAACAGTCACCTGCGATAATAGCAGCACATTTTTGTACCAGGTCACAAGAATAATTCACTCACTCCCAAGTGTACGAACAAAACAAAAAAAAAAGAGAAAACTGCCTTGAACTATTCCTGCGATCAATGCATGTTCTTCACTGTTGCAACAAACCACTGGCTGGCGTTTGCTTAGGCATGTGCAAACATCCGAGCTTCTAACTCAAACTGAATAATGACTGCATGAAAATTTTGATTCGAAATTTGAACTCCGAACAGTTGAATTTATAAAAATTGAAAAATCCAAAGACACAAAGCTTTTCCTTTCCTTTTATGCTCAAAGAAGTTTTGGACTTTTTCAAATTCTAACCCGGTGAATCAAGTTGAACTGCACTAGACACATTTTGATGCACTACAGCTCTTCCCAAAGCTTGTTAATAAACACCAAAAGTAAGCTTTGGTGGTACGGTGTTCTTCTCAATGACTGTTCACGCTGACATTTTTAAAAGGACCCTGCAACACTTCCAATTTACGCTTTCCCTTCTTCATGCCTGAAAGCACTGCGAAAAAGTCAGTTTTCACCAGCCCAAAGCGGCACTGCGTTGATTTGCTCATCACAGCAGATATGCCTTCCAGATTCTGCTTTGCTTTTGCAGTGATTTTCTTTAAACTGGTTATCAAATGTGTTTATTGCTGCATTTGAAAAGAAGCCGGCCAATAGCCGCAACGTTGCTCGAATGACATCTATAAAATAAGCGGAAAGACCAAAGGCCGCGACGTCCGGGTGATACGATGGTGGTTCTATTTACAAAGATGGCGACTAGACGAAGTCGAAGTAGCTCGAGCGAGAGCTGCTCATGAGAGATTACGGGCACGAGTGATGACGATCTCATCGGTACAGCGATGATGATGATCTATAAAGTTTTAACAACATCCTTCAAGTGCTCAAACAATGCTGAGACCAGGAAAAAGAGTATCACCTTTTGAGCAAGTTGCTCCCTTATCTGATGGGCACAGAGCAGTCATTTTTGGCTGAGGCTTTTTGACCTCCTATTCTATGTACTGGGTGTGTTTGTTGACTACGTCTTGAAACCAGTTCAGATTTAGAAACAGGTTACAAAAAAGTGTTGCAGGGTCCTTTTAAAGGCACATCCCGAAAAAGGGGACAGCGATAGCTCAATGAAGGGATGAAATAAAATTCGGAGGCAAAGATTGGACTCGGGCAGCTCAGGATAGGAGCGGTTGGGGGTCATTGGGAGGGGCCTTCGCCCTGTAGCTGATGACGATGATGACGATCAAATAGAAAATGCTGATCCCGTGCTTAATGTGCATGAAACTAAAGCTAGACAGAGCGAAAGGGGGTCTACACAAGGAAGCAAGAGAGCAAGCCCTCTGGCAGACTGCCTTGCCTTGACCCCCTGGATCATCTTGGCCACCTCGACCTTGGTCTTGCCCTTGACGGCCGTCCCGTTCACGCCCACAATCTCGTCCCCAGACTGCAGGGTGCCGTCCCGGGCTGCCGGCGTGTTGTCAAACACCTACGGGGGGGGGGGGGACAGCACAGCCAACGAATCAAACTGGACTCGTTTTTGAAAGCTATACACTGCTTAGCAGGACACTGGTGCGAGTTAGTTGGTTCATGTTCATAAAGAGACGGGACAGCGCGAACGAAACGGGACTCGAGGAATAGAAACACGTAGTACACAAACAGGCGCTGATATGCTGATAGCGCCCGTTTGTGTACTATGTGTTTCTGTTCCCCGGTCCCGTTTCGTTCGTGCTGTTCTGTCTTTTCATATACACTGCTGTATAATTGGCAATACTTAGAGCTGTGCATATAGTATTTGAAACTTTCAATGCTTCGCAAATAGTTTTCTATTCAATTCAAATTATAGTGCAGTTCTACCATTCGAAGTATTCAAACATTCGACATTTACAAAGAACAGCCCCCACCTCCACGATTTTGACCCCCGCACCCCAACCAGCTTGGTGGACCTGGTCCTGGTCCAGCCAGCTAACGATGATGGCTGGACCAGCCATCATCGTTAGCTGGCTGAACTATGATGGCTGAATGATGATGGCCAGCTAACGATGATGGCAAAGTATGTTTCTTGCAATTGCAAGAAACATACTTTGAGGCTTACCAGCAAGGCATGACCCTTATGGCTGGCTTTCCAACACTACACGAAAGCTGTGCAAGAAAGCCTGGCGCATGAATGCCTTGCCTGAAACGAATGTATGACAACTCAGGCTTATGTTAACTGAAGTGAAGAATTGTGTTACTAGTGTAAAATTTATGAGACGGAAAGAAGTTTCCCATCAACATAGTAGCGTGAACGATGAATCAAGAGTTGTTACTTATCGGCAATGATTGTAGGAAGGTCTAGTTGCATGCCTTAGCCTCTTTTTAATGACTGGAGGGGCCAATCAAATATGGCACTTTCTGCACTCACTGCCTGTTGAGGAACCAAGATTTGTCCACGGCAATGTATGCCAAATTTTTGTTTTGCTCATTGTCATTTTGTCTTAATGTCTCATTTTTATTTTCTCGCACCATTCTCTCATTAGTAATGCAAACCCTGAGATGTAGTATTTGGTCCTGAATGCCTCTTTCAACTTCCTTTTTTTTTTGTAGCTATGTTTCAGTTTTAAAAGCTTTGTACGCACAAAGCAATGATATTTGTATCCGAAAATATTCAATTCACAATCCCGTTTTACCGTTTTCATTCTGTTCGGAATGTCTAATTTTTTATTCAGCCACCTCAAGTGATACTTAATTAAGCAACAGCTACAAAAAGGCTGTAACACTGCATGGTAACCAAGCCAAAAAAAAAACCTGTAGGTCCAATTGGTACTGCCAGAAACATCATGGGACCGATTGGAAATGCAATGGGTTACAATTATTTCCAATTGGTTCAATAGAGTTTCCCGCTAATGTTTTTTTTTTATTATTATTCGGCGGGGAAACACCCCAACGAGACAACACAAGGGCAGAGATGTTAGAAGATTCCTGCTAAGTTAGCTCCACTCTGTGTGTTTCAAAGTTATCAACAATGTAAGGACTTGCCCCCTTACATTAGAAGTTTCCAGGTTGTCTTTCAAGGGGAAGCCCATTTAAATTGTGCTCTTGTGGTACCTAACCTCTGCTGAACTGTAGAACAATTGCCACGAATTCAAACTAAGTCTTTCATTCTGGTACCGCATTCATTTGCGCAATGACCACTCCGTTTTATATTTTTCTGCTTCAGAGTAAGGTACCCACATTGTGGGCAGCCAGAGAGATTATGACAAATTCTAGAGAATTACAGTGTGTGCAGTAGCTACACAAAATATGACATGGCCACAAACATAATGCACAGAAAGGTTTCCACGGCCTCCCAACTTGATAAAGAATACAAAAAAATGAAAAATTAATTCACAAAGGGTTTTGAGCTTTCCCCAACACGCAGTCACAGGTGCAATTTTGGACAGCTGTGGCAGTGATCAAGCCTACTGCCTGTTCACATCTATGGTATATTTACATGGTAAACACAAACACCAACTCATAATCTGTAGCGGAGGGTTCCTTGTAATGCAAATTATTTCTTCCACTTTAATTAATCACCCGGCAAGGCCCAAACTGCCTCACGGCTGATGGTGACCTAACTGCTCACACCCCATGAATGACAGCAAATTCTCGGGACACGTGGCTCTAACAGCTCACGTCGTAAAAAAATAGATGCGTGCGCCACCTCCTGTGTGAACGCTTGACTACCCTCCTGTCATCACCGCAGCTTCCAACCACTTTGGATTGTGTTCACCTTGTTTTGATGGGCCTGACATTAGCCTCTGGCTTCGTGCCCAGTGTAAGTGTGAAAATGTACTGAAAAAAATCCTACTGCCCTTCCCTGGCCTCCTGTACTGATCCTTGCCTACAGACCAAAGATACCCAGGGATAATACACACGAAATAAACGACAGCCAGAACCATAATAAATGGTGGAGAGATGCCCGAGGCTTGCAGATCAAGGACTGCCCCTTGGCTCACCTGGACGACATAGAGGCAGGGGCAGAGGGGGGCCCGCCCCCGATGCTGATGCCGATCAGGTTGCTGTCGTCCTTCTGGATCACCACGCTGCCCGAGGTGATCGTCATGCCCCTGCGGACACCACCACAGGGTGAGCGAGTGAGCAGGCAGGCAGAGGGGGAATGCCCCCATCATTCAGTCACACGCAACACCAAGAAATATTCCATGCCCACAGAATGAATGAATGAATTTACTGTTAAAACAGAAAGGAAAGACCACTGATTTGGCCCAAGTACTACTCGAAGCCAAGCTTGCCAAAGTTTATAACACACTCGCATTCAAACACCGCTTGGTAAGCTGCATTTGATCCCAAGGATGATATTTACAGTAACGGTGCGGTTCAAAGCACGTGATGCTGAATAGTGGCAGACAGTACAACAAGAACACCGCAACTCCCCTTCTGCTGTGCTTTAAGACAAGCGTGAAAAAACTCCCCAACCTTAAGTTAACAGGCTGAAGCAACAACTTGCAATATCATGCATTAGCTTTAAATCGCAGTTTCCCAATAAATGGCCGGATTATGCCCAATGGGAGAGCATGTCTGTGTCCGAGGTTTCGCACTTGGCCCAAGCTTGATCTCTCACGCCATGGTATCACAAAGGTGCCAAATTCAATCAAGTTTATTCTTTAAAAAAAAGCTAGACATTTTCTAGGGCAAAAAGGTGGTAATTACAGCTTCATTGAAGCCCAGTCAAGCACTGGGTAATGTATTCAGAATGCAGTACTTCGAGCGGAGATTTTTACACCGCAAAATTTCCCTCTAAATTTCATTTTGAGGCTTTTAAGCTCAATGAAAATCAGTTTGCGTTCGTTTCATTACTTTTGTAACTCTGTTCTACGAGACTAATTTGCAAATGCCCCTATGCATATAATGTGCCAGCTGAATGCAATGACACAAGCGTATCATAAACTCTGCCACAGGAGAGTTTTTTGCTCACTCTTTATCTGTTTAGAGCTTTTAATGAGACATTCCCAGCTATCGCGTCGTCTATCACTAGTCCATAGCACAAAAAAAAAACTGTTGGTGACAGCCCCAATGCAAACGAGTGAGGAATTGACTGCAACTCGAGCGTAAGCAAATGGATGAAAAACGCAACGTGAGAAATAATTTGGCAGACTTCAACAGTTTGCAATAAAACATTGAGCTGAGTGGCAGTCGGTGGATTTCACATCCTTACACTGTTAATTGGCTTGTGAGAAATAAACCTTGCATCCAATCTCTATTGATTGAAAATGTTGAGTGGCCAAAGAAAAAGTGACCTATAATGTGTCACATGAAATATAGTTCAAATTACATACTACTACAAAAAGAAAGTAAGCAACTTAATTTCAAATAGGCGAGCAATTCAAGGAAAAATTTTCATTTTGCTGTTAGGCTCCGATTTCCTTAAAATTTAAGGCTGCAAATGGCACCTGGTATGCAAATTAGCAAAGTGCTTTCAGTAGGAAATGTTTTTGGTGAGCACTGTTTCAGATGCTGTTCATGTAGGCTGACGCAGTGGTAACTTCACGAGTATACCTATTTCAAATAACCACTCCAGGGCCCCAAAATAGCAAAGGCCTAAAAAAATCAATCACTACTACCATTCAAAACTATCAATTAACAATCCACCAATTAGGACCAAGCTGTTTGCATCCACACATTTCAAGAGCGAATGTAAAGTACCGCATGCAAGTTCCATGCAGAAGGCCTCTCAAATAAAATGAACAAAGTAAAATACTTTAAAGGGGACCCGAAGACTTTTAAAATTCACGTTTAGTTCATTTGGAGGGATCCTATGTCCTAATAATAGTAATGCAAAGTTTGGCACACTTCCAACAACTAAGCCAGATTTTTTCTGATAAAGCAGCGGCGAATTCCTAACTATTTCCTCACCAAACATTAATGATGTCACATGGATTTTTTTTGTTCGTGTGATGGTCGCCACCGACCAAAGCAACCATCAAGAAACATGACCATGCGATTGAAGTGGTGCCACTAGTTCTGTTTGATAAAACAACTTCAATGCTAATATCTACACACACATAACTGTGCTTAATGTTTCCCGCATTACTTTGCTGCTAACGTCTGTAACACAAAATTTTAAAATTTTCCAAGATGCCCCTTCCTATTTTTCCGGTTAGAAAAAACACCTCTCGGGGCTACGACGGAATTCAGGTAGTCACCAAAGGCTAGTTTTTTAAAATTAAACGAGGTTGCATTTTGCCATTCCGGCCCCTTCAAGCATAAATCGAATGAGGAGGAAAATAACAAGCTGTCTAAAGCAGCCCAAAATTACGATACCCGCTTCAAACAAGCTTCATATGCCCATTTAGAGGCCAATTAAGAATCATTCCCGTGACTCACTAATTAAGCTGCACAAACACAAGCAATTACCACAGCTTCCAGGCTGTCACAAGCCTTCCCACTTCTTCCATCCTCCAAGCCTAATCCAGTTGTACACAACATTGGCATGTTCTGAACGCACTCTTAGGTGAGCCTCAAGGACTCTCAAGAGGAGAATAGAAAACATGCACACCTGCTTTATAGCGCAAACTCAAAAGACTCTCGTACACAGCTGCAAAGCCCCCTTTGTTTATTAGGGGAAGGCAGTTACTCTACTGATACTTTCACGAAGAAAGTGCGGACGTTTTTAGACCCCCCCTTGAATGAAAGTGAAATGGCGGTAAGCTTCACAGATCAGTGGTGTGTACATGTAAGGTGCAAGATACCAAAGTACCGGGGCTCTACAAAAAATGCAGGTAAGGGCTGCAGAAAAAAAACTTTTTTATGTTAATGCACTAATCACACTTTCACTTACAAGCTGACGTACCGTATAAGTCGAAATATAGGTCGAGATTTTTCACTCAAAAGCTTGTTGAAAAGTCACCCCTCGACCTATATACCGGTCACTGGCTTAATTTTTTTCCCATTTCTCGGCCGCAAGGTAAGGGGGTTCGACCTATATCTGACTTATATGGTATCTCGCCTTTGGTGAATGTGATGCTTTTGTAGAAGCTAGTAAGAGGACATCTCACAAAACATTCTTGCTTTGCACACTGTTTAAAACCAACAAACGAATTGATGCTGTAATCGTCACGAGAAAAAAAAGCTGCGTACAAGTTTTGAAATTTTAGACTAGCCGAATCAGCAACCTATGTGGCTTGCTAGAAATAATTTGTATTTTTCGTGATGTTCCTATAACAAAAGAAAAATGAACCAAACGATTCTCTTCACATTTCCAACAATTCGGGCAGTTTGCTACAACAAAATTTCTCACGCGTGGCTGGCTGTGTGGGCAGTGTGATTTAACGGCATATCGGCCCGTCCAATTACAGTAACATTTGAGATGCTTTCCGTTTACAAACAACGAAATGCCAAATGCCCTCGCTTCATTTCTTTTTTCTTTTCGTCTCTTTTTTTTTTGCTTTTGCAGCACGCAATATTTATGCGTGAGAAAGCAGTGAAAACTTGAGTACACCACTGGGCTTTTCTGTGGCAGTAACAATTGCCTGTGGCAGTAACAATTGCCGAGCAGCGAAGTACCACGTTTATTCACGTATAGCCACCTCCAAAGATGCCACTCCAACAGGACATTAAAAATTAGGAAGGAACAGCGTTGCTTGAAAAATTTTGAGACAGCTATTCCTGGGATACCCTCGTTACTGTTTTGGAGATCAGTGTCCAGGCCTTTGGTGGTCAAGACACCGAACCAATATTTCCAAGGCTGCATTGATGGTGCTCGACGCATCAAGAAGAGTATCAGACCGTCCAACTTGTCATACTTGCTGCAACATCGACTAAATTTGCATAATAATAACTCTTTCAGGCAGCTATCAAGGCACGTCACACAAGGTTTCAATGCAGGCAAGAGCAGAAGAAGCCGAAACTAGCGAGGCCAAACTTCATGGTCATTTATGGAGCAACGACCAAGTACTGTATATTTTTAAATCAACCCATAAGCACCCGTGGTCAGAATGCCTACAGTTTTATAGTGGTCAACCGCTACTGCGTACCATGCATTGTTTATTGTTGTTAAATTAAGCTTGTTCTGTGTTTTATCCAATTTTTTTTTTCTTTTATATACGAGCCGATTTCTTCCCCCACACTTTCAATTACTTTTACACAACTATACTGATTCCAGCTCCCCTCTGGGACGTCGTGAAATGCCCACATTGCAGTTAGAGGCAATGTATACAAAACGATGTGATCATCGCAGTTTAAGATATGCAGCAGCCTGCATCCATCAGCTACCCGACTTCCCTAGATTCTGGAAACAACTTCAGAGGTTCACTGGGAAATGCATTCCCGAAAGCGCTAGAAGAAACTGCCACTGCTCTAACATACACCCAGTGTATGGCACCACGTAAAATATAGCTGAAAGCACACGCTGGGGTCAGCAGCAACTTCCAATGCGTCAGCAATAATGAAGTTGATGGTATCAACTGTTCCAAAAGGGGTTAAGGCGTAGGTGCAAAGGTTTCGCAGAGTTAGAAGAGATAGACGTTCCCGTTCTCGCTAGATAGTTACAAATTTGACTTGGAGAAGAGCGTGCAATAGACGAGTCGTGCGTGGCCTCGGTTCGGTCGCGAACTGCTCACAAGGTGAACCAAACGAAAATGTTTGACGTGCAGGACTACATCAGTAACGCAGAGCCAACGCTTCAGGCAAGCTCCTCTCAAAAATGAAACGGGGCTTTACGCAGCGAAGCTATATCTGGGCAACAATGAAGGCTGTCACAGCGGAGAGCTACGGACGAATTTACGTTGTCCAGGGGTCCCTTAATGTGAGCTGAAACTCCCGAAAACAGGAATTTTGTTTTTCCCGTCCGCAATCATGTGCTCACTTGCCTGGCATCTGATTCAGCAGCAGCGTCATATTTTGTTAATGGCTGATTAAGCGCCGACAAAGAGGGATGCTGGGATTTCCACCCCATCTTGGGAAAGGTCGGGGGGCAGGATGTGGGGGCAGGGGAGTGGGGGGTTGGGGGGCATCAACTGAGGAGACGTACATGAGGTCTTCCATTGCGAAGTAGAGTGTATCCTTCCCGTCGTCCGGGTCCTCCGTAGGGATGCGATGGTAGGCGCACAGCTCAGACATAGCATGCCCCACCAGCTCTGCCTCTACGCATGCCGGGATGGGGAAGAAGAAACAAAAACAAAAAAACAAATAAAACGGGAAAACGGGGGGGGGGAGGGGAGGGGGGGCAATGCAAGGAGGCACAATCCACGTCCCATAACTCAAAAGAAGGCAACACTGTGGCAGTGCAAAGAAGGAAAAGCTCAACAAGCAAAACAAGGCAGGCGCCCAGCCAAAGAGAAAAAGGCAAATATAAATTCCAAACAAAGCCAAGAAGGATGCAGGCTTCAAACATGAGGCAGCCAGAACGGAAAGCCGCGTCGGTTTCATACAAACACAGACGTTGGCTGAGCAACATGCCTTGAAATGTCCGGGCACTTAGAAAAGCTACCACCAAGAATTTATTAGGAATGTGCTGTTTCTCAAACTGGTCATTTGTTTTTTTCGTTCTCCGCTCGGAAATGTTCGCACGACACATGACACACACGAAAAAATTTCACGCCGCCAAACAGGTCGGCGTAGGGAATGGCATACTTTCCGATTAGTGCGTGTAGTACATGACAATGATAAAGACGACCAGTTTGCAAGGATGAAGGCTTTAAAATCCTGTGTGAGTGCATTCACTACTACCAAATTTAACGCTATACGTCAAAGTTATAGCGCGTAGACTCCGGAAGTTGTATGAAAGATCGCACACCGTTTAAGTGCGCTAACATGACTGCGTTGATCTAGTTTCCATGCTAACTAAACTGGTCAGAAGCAACAAAACGAAAATACGTCGCGATCGCGCTACATCACTGCAGGACAACTGCACATTGAACGAATCTATGACACATTGGGCTTCCAGGCAACGCTCGGGGGTCTTGCAGAGAAGCCGAACGACCTAATTAGCAAGCAGTTTGACCAGCCACCAACGGCATAGAGGTAAGAGAACTTAGCGCACACGCACGTCTTAAGTGGGGGAAAAAAAGCGTAATATCAGTGATCGACAGGCTACCTGAGGGCGAGCGGCTGATCCGCTAAAGCAGCGTGTTACGTCGCCGCAAACGGCCGCCGAGATGCCAACTCGACATCTCGTGCGCGATGTAGTAGCTCCTTGACAGACCGCCTCCGCTGGCGTCTAGATCGGGAAAACGTGAACATCGCGTGCGCTCCGATCGTACAAAAAAAAAAAAAAAAGAGAGAGAGAGAGAACCAGTTCAAGCCCTAGGCGATCGCTCAAGCACAGCGGCTCAGCTGCGTGCGAAAGCCAGCAGCTGTGTGCATCGGCGGAAATGTCGCAGAGCGCAGCATGAGAGGCTGCGGCTCGCGTACGTACATTTTGTCTTCCTCGAAGTAACAGTTCTCCTCCAGGTCCAACATGATGTCTCGGCGAGGTTGCCTCGAGAGAGGACACGGGGAACGATTAAGGGTGAACGAAAATCCACCGACGGGATCACGATCGTCGAACCGGCACCATAGAACGCACGACCCGCCGCCTTGAACCCGAGTCCCGAGCATGCAAAAAAGCAACAAAAAAAATGTTGAAGCTTTTTGGTTCATCTCTCTAGATGTCTAGTAGCGCCAACTGGATATATGCGCACTATGCTTCCCTTTTCAGTCCATTTTAAACATTCCTTTTTGAAAACATTTTTTAAAGCGCCAGTGAATTTGTTTATTTTAAAGCGACTTTGAAATACTACCACTTTTTTTTCGTAAGTTCACCACCATGGCTACACCGGTACACGCCCAGGGGCACACCGGGGCTACACCAGTGTGTCTTATGTTTGTATTCGCGCGTGTTTTTAAAAAAACAAATGGCTGCCAGCTCAACGGCGGGTCCTTCAAGAGCGTCCAGTGCACAAGCCGCCGACGAGGACTTGGGACCTAACAATGAAAACTCGCACGCTTCAGAAGTCATTGAAACGCCGACTTTTAAAACGGTAAGTGTCACTGAATTCCGAATGAGTGTAGTGGTACGTCTGTCAGCTGGGCTGACATTACTCAAGCGATCGTAAATTTGTGCATAGACTACCTGTACTCCCTCATGAACGCCCTTTACGGCGAATTTAATATACGCAGCCCTGATCGTGCTGAGACTAAAGCGACAACTGCTTTTCCTACTAGCGGGCGTCGTGTACAGTACCGTCCGTCGAAGCTTCCTCCGGAGCAGATACAGTGCCTAGCCGATAATTAGGGCTCCGCTGCTGTATTGGCAGGATTTTTCAATCGTGCAAGACTGGGATCACTTACTCCAGGCTTTCCTGAAATTCGTGAGTAGGGAGGGAAGTGACGCAGCCTGTTTTTTGTATAGCACTTAAAAAACTCACTGATATTCTGTGCCAGTTTGTGCTATGACGGACAAGTGTGAGTTCTCAAATTTGAAGAGCGAAGCTTTTGAGCAAATCGTCTGTGTATGGCGTTCTCAGTTTTAAAAACATCAAGAAAATGCGCAGAGTGCTCTCATGCACACGCGTCTCGAGCGGACGTTCTTCACGCCAAGCACACCCACTTAGGGAGAAGATTGGCCAACACTGGCCAGAAAAAAACTCCAGCGTTCTCCGTATCCCGGCAACACTCGCTCAGATCGAGAAAGACACATCACAGCATGCACCCCTCGTTCGTTCCTCCTCGTGTCGTCGTGTGCATGCGCTCTGTACCGTAGAAGAGCCGAAGTCAAAGCCGAAGTCGAAGCTGCTGTACGTGATCATTGACTCTTGCACACGGCCCAGCCGCGATAGTTCTCACGGCTGAGAGAGAGGCCGCGCTTCGAAAAGGCTCGGCATGCAAAGCATCCGCTAGAGACGATAAGCCGCGCTTGCGGAGTGGCGTACGAAGATGTCGACCAAAGCGACGAGCTCACTCTGGCCTTGCTCAGCATAAGGTCATCGAAATTAACGTTAACAGGGCCTCTGTAGGGGCTAGTTGGTTCTGCATAACTTGAATGGAGAGCGCTTAAACTTTGACAGTAAACAAGG
Source organism: Haemaphysalis longicornis (assembly GCA_013339765.2). Lineage (NCBI taxonomy): Eukaryota > Metazoa > Arthropoda > Arachnida > Ixodida > Ixodidae > Haemaphysalis > Haemaphysalis longicornis. The sequence continues at coordinate 16,540,038 of CM023454.1, forward strand.
ACGAGAAAGACTACAACACAGGACGAAGCGCGAACTAACAACTGATTTATTAACGTGGATGAACATATATATACACGTGCTTGTATGAAAAAGAGATACAAAGAAACAAGATGCAGCGCGAGATATGGGAAACATACAGCATGTTGTCTGGAAAAGAAGGGGAATACGTCAGCGCACCATCTATCACATTATCGAAAAGAGAAATAGTCTCCTTGTCGCGCTAAGAACTCAGCATGCACTCCTTGTAACACCATGTGCAGTTGTAATCTTTCTGTATCTTGTTTCTTGTATCTCTTTTTCATACAAGCACGTTTATATATATGTTCATCCACGGTTAATAAATCAGTTTGTTAGTTCGCGCCTTCGTCCTGTGTTGTAGTCCTTCTCGTCCTTGTTTACTGTCCAAGTTTAGCGCTCTCCATTCAAGTCATCGAAATGCCATGCTGCTGACATCAACCCCACACCCCAACGGCACTAAAACTCAACTTTGTGTCTGTCAATGATCAACTACAGCATCTTCGCCATTCAAGTCTTGCGCGTGAGGGTAAGCCTGCCTGAATTTTTTTCCTATTTGGTTTTGGTTTAAAAGAACACCTTCTTGAGGCTTGAATGGCCCTGGGTGTGTTATATGAAAGAGACTAGTTTATTTATTTATTTACTCTCAAGGCCGAAGCATTACAGAGAGGAGTGGGTATACATCAAACAAAAATAACTAGAAATACAGCAGATCAAAATTATATGCACACAATGGCAGTCTGAAAACCATAAAAAGAAAGACTGCGTGATGTGAAAAAGAGGCAGGATGGTTGTAACAACAATTTCCAACATGGTTGCGTCTTTGAATGATGCACACACACAAAAAAAAAAGTTCTTTAAAATTGAGCGAAGTTGTGTTTTGGCTTCATGGTGCTGTTACCTGTGTCGGCTTTTCGTTTCACTAATGCAACCTCTGCCTTGCTTCCAAATGCAGAAGACCATCCAAGAGCTCATGAAACTCCACTTCGAGGACGACAAGACGAGGAGTAAGGAGTGATTTATCCACTTTAGTCTTGTTCGCTTCGGGCAATGATACTTGCACACAGCCAGGAGATGATTGACCGTGCAAACAGATTTAAAAAAAAAAGGAAATGAGAATTGAGTTGTTTTTTTTTTGTATATCTAGTTTCTCTGTTACCCTACATGCCTGCCTCATGCTCGAGGAGTTTCTAACAACTTGGCAAAGATGTTGAATAACTTGGGATAAGAAACATTACCACCCAGTATCATCGGCTATACTAGCAAACAAAGGCTTGCTGTCTCTGCTTGAACGTTGGATAACTTCTCTCAGCAATTGAGCTTGCCCCCTTTGACACATGGACGTGTGCATCGTAAGTGGAAAGGTTTGTAATCCGACGTCATCGACAACTAAAATGATGCAATTATATAGAGGTGTACAAATATTCGAAACTGGGAATAATTCACGAATATCACTATTCGCTCTGATTCAGAGCCCAGTTTTACTTCATGAAGTATTCCAAGTTTTCAAATATTTGAATTTTACGAATATTGAGCTACGTTCAATGAAAGTGGGCTCTGTCGCACAGCGTACAAAGTTTTGAGCTTCACGCCGCAGTGGGCTCTTTTGGGTCCCTTTTCTCGCATAGCTCAAAGCTCTGCAAATAAACTTAGCACGGGAAAGCCTTCTGCGAAGCAAGGGTACGTGCAAACTCTGACTTATGTTACCTCAGCGGAACACTACTTCTGTTAAATTTTTGAGGTCGAAAGAAGTTTCCTGTCAACGTACGGGCACAAGTGAGGAATCGAGAGCCAGTATTTGCCGGCATGCAGGGAGGTGATAGCACCTGCCAGCTTGCCTAGCTTCTTTTCAGTGACTGGAGGGACCAATCAAGTCTAGTTCCTGCATTCCTAGCACGTCGAGTGGGTAACCCGCATTTTTTCCTGGCAGTGCATACCAAATTGTTGTTCATTTTTTCTATCTTTTCCTAATCTTTCATATTCAATTTTTTTTTCCATTTTTTTATCGACCACTGGGACATCAACACTAAACACCGAGACATTAACACTAGATGCGTTAAATGCTGCCGACTGTGTAAAATTAAACCAAGCTTTACATCTGTATGTTTCGTTGAATGTTTGAGGTACGGAAAATCGATGGTACAGAAAATCGGAGCCTGAGCCAGGGAGCATCATTGGGAAGGGGGAACAGCCGTAGCGCTGGATTGTGAAAAGTTCTGTACATGCCTAGCAAATGTTGCCACGTGGGCTCAGAGCTTCATTCCACATCTCTGCAGCTGATGACACAAACTTTGCCCTAGTCGCAGGTGCTTCAAATTAGGAAGTACACCACAGTGGCGAAGAAGCTAGGGCAGCTCAAAATGCCGCTTGTTGCAACTGCTGTCACGAAAACGTGATTACGGATGAAACTGTGGCAACGGCCCAACAAGTGCAACACGATAGTTTACCAGCAGATCAACTGAAGGTCCAATGGGTTCTCTCTCTCTCTCGCTCGCATCTATCTCCATAATTTCTTGGTTGCTCACACACTAAAGCAAAGGTACTCACTTCAATCACCTCGCATATACTCTCAGTCAGTCATTTGCATTTGATTTGCTCTTTGTAATTTGGTATCATGCTCTCCGGCATTTTCTCACTCTATCTCTCTCACGGCATCTCTCTCTCTCTTACACTCTCCTCTCTCTCCTCTGGACTCTCCGTCTCTCTCTCTCTCTCTGTCTGTCTTTCATGCTCACATACTTAGAAAGTTCTAAGCATCCCCCATAATTTCTTGGTTGCTACGTACACTAAAGCAAAGGTACTGTATGGACAAAATGATGTAAGAATCCTTAGGGCCTTGTCTTTTTCTTTTCTTTGTAGCACGAAATATGTGGCCTGAAACATGAAACAAGGCTAGTGGGTTTCTTATTGTGGTTCGTGGAATGGGAAGGCTTGCAACAGGCAGTTTTCCAGTGACAGGTAAAGGCGCTAGTCTTGCAGAGTACTGCTCTCGATAAGCTGGTCTTGCAAGCTCAAAGCTCGAGAAACGTGGTCAGTGTGCTAGGCAGAAACGTAGAAATCATTACAGGTGCCAGCTCAAGCATTCAGCACCTGTGTATCTCTTTTTCACGTTGCAAAGGTTCTTTTCAGTTGTCGTAGAAGGCTGATAACGCTGCGAATCAAATCCAACCTGCTCAAATTTTCTGTCACTGCCAGCGCCACAGATGTCGCCATCCATCTTGCCAATGTCAGAATCCCTTCTCTTGCTGAACTGTACCTGCAATAATATCGTATTGCAAGCTAATCTTCGATGAGAAAGAGGCCAGCTTTATGATCTGTGCTCTGAACTGAAGATTTTCTTGACTGAGGACCATTTTGTGCGTGGAATCTCAGCATGTTGCCGTCTTTTCACCGCTTCTTGCAGTCAGCGCAGACGCGCTCAAGATGCTCACCGAGATGTTCAGGGTGCTGACAGCAGGTGAGTGTGCGAGACTTCCACATGCCTGCTTTCTAAAGAGGCATGTCAGAGCAAAAAAAAATGGCCTGGCATATTTATTTGTTTTTTTAACAAGCACGTGTCCATTCTGGTCAAATTAGCAGGCTAGAATGGTAGGGTAGCAGTGTTATCGAGCAAAGGTGTAGTGCTCTCGGTTACATGTGTTACAAGGAACACATAACAAAGATAATATAACATAACATATAACATAAGATAACATAACATAATCTGCATGCCGGAGGACAGAGTAAGACAGGGAATGTCCTTATGTGAAACCTGCTTCACCGAGAAGCCCCACATTTTTTGTTTTTTGTCGTTCAAGAAGAGACCGCCAAATGCGCCCACATTTCATCAATGAGCCTCGCACAAAGGCAGTGATGTTCCAGAAGCGTAATTTTCCCTTTTGGGGGGAATTTTCGCTTGTAATTTTGCCCAAAAAGGGAAAAGGGGAGTCTTCAATAGATGCAGGGAATTTCGGGAGTTGCGGAGTAAAAGGGAAAAATAGCGTCTGTGAACCGGATCTCGCATGATTTATTACTTTTTCTTTTAAAAAGTTTTCTCAACACCTCGTCGGATTTATTTTGAAACATCCGCTGTCATTTTTGTGCTAGCTGCGAGCATCCAAGACTGCTTTAAATCTAGTTCGTTAAATAGGAGGGAGCACAAAGGAAAGAATACTCCATGAAAAAAAGACTAGTAAGGTGTGGAGCAGCGGCAGCTGAAGGGCTGAAGCCAGTTCGTGTGCATTCCTTCACAATATAAAAAAAGAAAAAACTTTCGTGTGCAGCTTAGTCTACATGCTATCAACAAGAGATGGTGCAAGCAATTCCGGCGCTGAGCTAAAATTACCGCAATTGCCCTATACTGTGTGGTTCCTTTTCATACAGGCAGTTAAATTCTGCTGAGCGGCAGCTGTAGTGGAAATTAGTTCACGCTAACACTCAGATTCTCTGAATGGTGTCTGCGTCGAGACGGCTAAATACAGTAGAACGTTAGCATTGGGCGTTATCACTGGCTAACGCCCACAACCAAACAGGATACCACGTAAGGACATATCAGCTGCAAAAGGATAAGATAATGCAGGAACATTTGCGGGGAATTTCTGAGAAACCTGGGGGGGAAAAGGCTAGAAATAGGGAATTTCTGAACCTGGAAATAGGAATCTTTCTCCCCAGTACGTAACATCACGGCACAAAAGCCAAGCGTTTCTCCCATGGGCCTGCGTTTTAGTTTCTCCTTCTCAAAATAGAGGGCTTTTCTCAGCGATTTGCGAAAATGGCTGCCCTTCTATTCATCCCTCAAATGCCATTTTAGAAAGAAGGGGGAATTTTCTTTCACTGCTACAAATACGTACCCCTTGACATGACATACCCCTCCCCCAAGGTGTTTAAGAAGCCACACACTCTTGATCTTATTGTTTTTTTTTTTTAAGACGATAGTCTTTCTTGGGCTACTTAAACCCAGAAATTTTGGTCTGTCTGTCTGTCCGTCTGTTTGTCTGTAACTCGATTCAGCCAACCGGCCAAAGTAAAATGCTAACTGCGCAATAGCCTTATATACTCACAGCCAAATGTAAACGTCTAAGCCCGGTTTATATGTTCATACTTGTCAACTTTGTTGAACAAGAACAAGGCATTACGCAAATATAAGACAGGAAATTAGTACACAAGGAATATTTACAGTGTTCCTTTATTAAAAAATTCCTGGATGCTTGGTTTTTCGATAGCAAATGATATTCTACATCTACTGCAGGACAACGCGTACCGCCTGCTGTTGCCCGTGCCACCTCTGGGCGGCATATGAGAAATCACGCGGCAACAGCAAAGAAAGGTTGCACTAGCTAGGTTTCACGTTCTGATTGCAACGCACGTGGAGCACGGCAACGCGGTTCTATAAACCTTGAAGTCGGCCGCCTCGATTCACGCGTGTCTCCGCCGTACTGAAAAGCCTTGAGCAAACCTTTAGTGTGCTTACCTTGTGATGAGCGCGACGGAACAGGAACAGCATGAGAGGTGAGCGGGAAAGCAAAGGGGGGCATTTTCTTGGCAAATGTGTGCAAAGACTATTGTCTTTTGATGACATTTGCAACGAAAGGAGCAGATACGTGGCCAATTTTTTTCACTTGATTTATAATGAATCCCAACACAGTTCCAGCGACTGGGCACAATTATATCGTCAAAAATCTCCAAAACACTCCATACACTGTCTTTCAGCCGTCCTTTTCGTTAAGGCTGTGGCTAGTTTTCCGTCCAGACGGAACAATACACAAGTGCTATAGTTGTGTCCAGACGGAACGAAGCATTGCGGGTTATCCTTCCGTCCAGGCGGAATACAACTGTAAGCTTATAGTGTTCCGTCCAGACGGAGCCGACACAAAATTTGTATAATTCCGTCCAGATGAAAGGAAAACCGGCTGATTAGACGTCATTTGGAGTTTTCTTCCTATTTGGTGTAGGGGTTGCGCCTCGGATGATGGCACTGTCGTCCCGGGTTCGATTCTGCCCGGCTGGCAATTTTTTTATTATTAGTTGTGCTTGTGCCAGCGTTTTGTAACAGCTAACTTCGCGCCCACCTTACAATTGATGCTGTGAGAGCAGTCGGTCTTGATTTTGTAATTAACCAGCCACTCCGCTACTGCTCACTAGAGCCAAGGCTGACGTATCCATCGCCAGAGTTCCGATCATCTGTGGCTAGTAATAGGGATTAATGATTAACACTTTTTCTGGCTGGTCAATGAGTGGAAGCGCTTTTTTCGGCTGAGTAAATATCAAGAAAGACTGCTCTCGCTACTTGTTGTGAAGCGGGCGGGGTCGAGCTTGGGAGTTCCGTTTGACGGCCGATCATCTGCAACCATTGACGGGGATTATTAATCAACTGTGACTCTGGCTTGTCAATGAGCGGAAGCGGTTAGACCAGTTGGGTAAAATCAAGAAAACTCAAGAAAGGTGATTGGACTAACTCTGTCAAACAGAACTCCAAGCCGCTACCTTTATCACGCCTGCTCACGACAAGTAGCAAGAGCTGTCTGTCTTGATATTTACCCAGCTGAACAAACCACTTCCACTCATTGACTAGCCAGAATAACCGTTAATTAGTAATCGCCATTACGAACTACAGATGATCGGAACTCTGGCGATGGATACGTTAGCCTTGGCTCTTGTGAGCGGTAGAGGAGCAGCCGGTTGAGTGCAAAATTGACCGACTGCTTTCACCGCGTCATTTGTAAAGTGGGCATGAAGTTCGCTGTTGCAAAACGCTGGCACAACCACAAATAATAAAAAAGAAATGCCAGCTCATGCAGAATCGAACCCAGGACGACAGTGCCATCATCCGAGGCGCAACCCTTACACCAAATATGAAAACTACAAATGACGTCTAATCAGCCGGTTTTCCTTTCATCTGGACGGAACTATACAAACTTCGCGTCGGCTCAGTCTGGATGGAACTCTATAAGCTCACAGTTGTATTCCGTCTGGACGGAAAACTAGCCACAGTCTTTCGTTAACCTTGCCGTAAAAGAGTATATTGTGTGTGCGTGTATAAATTGCCTATGCAGACAGTGTTTGGGGAATGGAAATATCGTGAATGGACCTACACCTCCGAATTGCCATGAAATGCATTTATAGTTGAGCAGTGCCAGCAGTTTTAATAATGTAATTTTACAATGAGAAATGGGTTAAAGACTCTTTTTTTTTTTTCTGAGTAACCAGGCGTGGTGGCAGCTTTCCTTTAGTAATGACCTGTAACTATTAGGGGTGTGTTACTGTTCTAAACTTTCGAATATCAAAGCTGGAAACGCAATATCCTGTTTGGCTTCAAACGGAACCGTTGAAAAATGAATATTTTCACCGTATTTCAAGGTTTGGTAGCACAAATGGGCAGTTGACAAACAAGAAATGTCCGAATTGAATCGTTAGGTGCCGGATAAATCGCACTTTCAGTTCGTATGATTGAAAAATGCAACAGCTCCCTTTGGCAGCGGCGACAGGCTTACAATGCACCAATGGCGTGTTTCTCCAGTATAGTTCTAACAGTGTAACTTTCATACACATGAATGGTGTGTGTAATCGTATTGCACTGATTTTTAGTGACCTGTTTTTAGCCTCCTTAGACAAATGCATTGCTGATTTCGTAAACTCTGCATTTTGTGTCAAGATGTTTAGATATATCGATGATCTTAATGGCAGAAGAAAGGCTGTGTGCTTGGGAAAATGCTCTGGGTGTTTTTCTGAGTCAGTCAAAGTGGCTCAGGCTCACTTACAAGATGGCAGAGATGGAAAACTTTCAGTTGATTTATGTTTGCGCTGTTTTGAGCGGAAGTTCCGTCCACTGGTCTTCGAACCAGTCTAAAACTGTGAAGAGAGGGATAGCTCTGATCCATGTGTGCTCTGCTCTCGATTAAGTCTTGGGAACAGGGAGTAACAAACAGTGTACAAATGTGTTGTCTTTTCGACTAGGATTATCGGACAGCATGTGTGCGTTGGACCAAAGACTTGTTGTCTTTTTGGGCGCATTGTCTTTTCGACTGCTGACAAGTTGGCATAGCCATGTAACTTTGTTGACTAGGTGTGGAAGAAGCAATGCTGTGACCAAAGTGTACCACTTGCTTTTTGTCAAGTGTAACTTTAATGATGCACCATTATAATAAGTTCAAGTTTATTTCACTGATTTATACGTGTTCACTGCTGGTTGTACCACAGAGGTAGGTCCCAAGGCAGAAGGTCCCAAAGCGGGACCTGCGCAATTCTAAGAGGTACCTTTATAGGGAGGAGATTCCCCATTGACCAAACTGGCCACTAAACGAATTTAAGGGGTGCTCTGTGCAGCAGTCGAAGCTGTCGCAACCCTAGGACACTTGACTGGCCATTGAAAGGGGTGCACTGGCTCCACTACTTTATGGGAAACGCGTGTGTCCTTTGGAGCTTTTCTGCGCAGATAAAACAAGGAAGTTGTGTGTGTGTGTGTGTTTTTTTTTGTGTGTGTGTGTGTGTGTGTGAAGGCAACAAGAGTGTAAAGCAGGCCGTCCTCTGGCCCTCACATTTAGCATGCCGTCTGTAAGGTACACAAGTGTGTCCTTGTTCGTTTTTCTATGTCTTCTGTTCGCCGTATTCACTCAATTACAACATGGTTGAAGTATATCATTTGTCCTGCCTACCCTTAGTTGCCCTTCATTATTTTTTTTTTCTTTTCTTTTCTTTGGGCTGTTGAGCATGTCACAAAGCTAAATGTCATCTACCCCAACTTTCATCGTTTAATGGCAAGAGGGAAGGGCTTTTGGGAGGCACCTCTTATATCATTAGCCTTGGGGCCACCTTGGTGTCCTGCTTGTCTTTTCACACCCTGTAGTCACCCTCAAGCTGCCTTAATCAGCAGTCCTTTAAGAAAGCCCGGCATTGTCTTTGATTTTCTGATCACATGACGAGCAGCTTTTTCTTTTTTTTTCGAGAGTTCCTTTTTCTTTTCATGTAGGAAATATCCAAGTAAATGAACTTTCTTAGCTTGGCGCTTCTAGACACCAAGAAATAGCTTTACCAACAGGAGGTCATTGGTGAAGCTAGTTTGTCAACCGTGCACATTTTTTTTATCACGCACTGCTGCCGGTTGGGGTCTCAACTCAAATTACCATATTTTCCGGTCTATAAGTCACACTTTTGTATAAGTCGCACCCCCCCCCAAACAGCAGTTTTTCCGAAAAAAAAAGAAACTTATATAAGTCGCACCGGTTTATCAGACCCACCGGTGTGCAAAACACATTTGTTAATCAGGTAAACTCATAGAAGGTCAGTTCGTTAGAAAGTTCGGCATATACCGTCCAAAGTCTAGACAACAAACTTGTCAAAAATGGTTTGTCGATGCACACAGATGACATGTATTTACAGACGGCGTTTAGGCAAAACCATCGAAGGCTTCTTCCTCCGACTTGCTAACAAAATTCATTCATTTAGACCATAGAGCTGTGTCTCTTTACGTGCGCTGACATCACACAGCACACAGGCACCTTTTGGAGCGCGGACCACGCACGGCCACCGCGTGCCAAATTTATTCCATACATAAGTCGCATCGGTGGATAAGACGCACCAACGAAAATTTCAGAAAAAAACTGCGGCTTATACACCGGAAATACGGTATACATTTATACTAGGCGTGAAATGCCCTTCGCACGACCCACACTGTGTGCGGGGACATTCTTAGGGTTAGTGTCAAAAAAAAAAATAAAGTTCGTGAGCAGTTAGTATTGGGGAAGGGATCTATGAGCAAGGGATTTTCAAAGTGGAAAAAGTACCATTACATGAAGGCATACCTGCGAAGATTTCCCCCGAACCGCAAGAAAATGGTACAAACATCAAAAATAAATCACAAGACGGCAAAGCAGTAGCACAAAAATTCCGCATGCATTGCCATGAAGAAATGTGAGTTCATCAACTTGCTGTGAATACGGGAAGTATATTTCACTGGCTGCAGTATACCTACAGCGATTGAAAAGAGGTCGTAGCTAAACGTGTCAGTGATTGGTGTGACCTTAATTCGAGCAATGCTAAGAAGTATTGACTCCTGATTCCGCACTTACATTGCTGTATTGGCATGAAACTTCTTTTCATCTTATAAATTTTGCGCAAGTAGCCGTCAGCTACGCCTAACATACACCGGAGTTTGCGTACACTTGAGTCACACGTGGCGTGCATGAGTTAGGCTTTTTGCACAGCTTCTGTGTTTTGCGAAAAAGCCAACCCGTGTGCCAGAGCCAACTTGACAAAAGGGCGCACACAAACGGAGGACAGGAAAAGAAAACATGGATAAGTGCCTTTTTTTTGTATTCACTGCATTCACTGATTGCTATGGTGGGGACAAGCACTGCAGGTTTAGTGAATTCTGTTCGCGCTATGAGGTTTCTGTGCGCTATTTTGTTGAGATGAATCAATTTCAGCTAGGCCGGCTCGCCCAACAGGCGACTTGTATTGCTTGATTATTTGTATACTTCAGATATTTGCTAACATGTTTGTAGAACTGCGGCCGTCGCTATCGAATCGACTAGCAAGCACTATTTGCAAAGTATTCGGAGTTTCCAACATTAGCACAGTGCTAAAAAAATTCCCTTTAGGGGTTAGCATACCAGAACTTCCAAAGATTTAGTAAATTGTTAGCTTTTACGGTTCCTCAGAATGTCTTTTTCAACGTCAGGATAACTGTAGGTTGCTTAATTTAGGCTGGGTTGACTTGCTTTCATCTGAAGATTGGGCAAGAATCAATGGCTACTCTGAAAGTTGGAAGCCAGTGGGCAGTGAAAGTGATTAGATGGCAAACATCATTCCCCGTTCCTCGTGTAAGTGACAAGAGGAGTTCTTGGAAGCACGTTTGGTGCAAGTAATCTTCGCAGCGTTGATTTCGTTCAACATTGTCTCTCTTTTCTGCCCTAAGGAGGCATCAGTAGTTGACGTAGATACTATCACCACATAGTAGTAGAACAAAGTTTTTTCGTTGTCGCTGTTGTTTTTTTTTTTTTGTGGACATGTGCACTTGGCGGATTGGCCAGGAATCGGGAGCTTTGAGACGCTAGTGTGCCCACTTGACAAACTTCCCAAAACTGCGAACTGGAAACATAAACATTTTAAATAGTGCATGCCTCGCGCTGTAAGAGGAAAAACAAGAACAAAGAGAGGATATACATCGTGGGAAGAGAAGCAGGTTGAAGTTATTCGCGTAAAGTTGTTGATAAGTATCACCAGTCTTTCACCTCAGAGCCCAGAGAAACTTTTATCTGTGTAAGCTGTTTCTGTACTGAGTTCGCTTTGTGTGTGTTTCTACTGATTCACTGATTGCTGTTTTCTTGTCATGATTTTTTTTTTCAATCTTTCTGCAGAGGCTGTAGCGAGGGCCACAGTTCAGGCAAAGGTAAGGTTGCCCTGAGTGCTCCTTCGAGCTTCTAAGCTGATAATAGCCTTATTTTAACAGGCATCGATAGTTGGACAGTAATGCCACTGTTTTGGGTGGGCCGCCCATTTGTAATTGCGAGTCTTTCATTTTAGAAGCGCACTTTGCCCGTGCAATTTTGACGACAAACGAATTTTGTGCTTGTATGGACACGTTCCTTGTATGGACACGACGCTTAGGCAAAAACCGTACCGTGGTTTGTGTATGCTTCAAAATGGCTACGTCGACAAAATATAAGTTGTCTCGAAAACAGTGATACCAACGTTACCCCAATTCTTCAAACAAATAGCAGAGATAGTAAGGAAAAACTCTCCAGCCACTTACGGGCAACTTCTTCAAGAAGTCACAGAATCTCAGTGAGGACCTCTGGTTTCCGTTTGATTGTAGTATCACTCGATTGATAACCATGTTTTAGAGCTGGCCCATACCACATCACTTCTGCCTGCATTAAATCAATTTTGATCAAAATTTGAGAGCTTTGCAATATTTCTTGGGTTTGTCTCAGTTGAAAAAATGTTCCATGACTGGAAGGAGTGTGTTGCCAAAGGCTAGTGCTTTGAAACTGAACAAACGTGTACTTTGTCTTCTGCGTGGCCCCTTGAAGGGCAGTGTAAAGAATTTCGTGCGGTTGACGGCTGCCAGAAAGAGTTGCTTTAATACAAGCCTGTACTCTGTGATGCACGCCCTGAGGCATCATTAGCGATTAATTGTGGCAGGATGCATCAATTAGTGGTATCGTTAAGGAAGCAACATCGATGCAATGGAGAGGAAAGCAGTGACTAGGCAGCCAAGACGAGGTCACTTCTTGATTGCGCAAGATGAAGTCACTGGATATGCCCAGTTGTACCCTGACTAATCATTACTAAAGGAAAGTGTGTAAACCTAGCCAAAGAGAGGGCGGCAGCATCTCTGAAGAGCTGTGTGCATGTGGGATTGGGGTTCTCAATTTAGACAATGCAAACAAACGGTTAATATTGAACACCTCAATTCTCTTTTTTATTTTAGTATTTATTTATTTAGGCATACTGTTGGCCCGGAGGCCGTTACAGGGGTGGGGTTACAGCACGAATAGAAGAACAACAAATTGTAAATTATACAGAACGCGCGCAAACTATATATCAGTATTGTCACGTTGAATAAATGTATGGATTTAACATTGCAGAACTATAACAACAGAACACACTTAACAGTAATATCTATAGGCTAACGAACGCAACCAGTTTGATAGATTTTTTTTTCACAATGCACATTTTGCTTTGGACATCAGTCGCTTCACTTTGTCCTCCGACTGTGTTATAGCGGTTGCTGGTAGTGCGTTTCATTCTTTTATTTTTGGGGGAGAAAAGGAATTGGCGTATGCATTAATGTGTAGTTGAGAGATCTGGAAAATATGTTCACACGTGTACCTCTTAGGCCTCATTGTGGTGCGAAGTATTGAGAGGTGTCTATTTTAAAATGCTTTTTCCAGAGTAAAAAAAGAAACCTTAGTCTAGCTAGGCAGCGGCGTTTGGCTGGGGAGGGTAAATTAAGTAATTGCAACATTTCTGTAACGGAATCTGTTTGAGAGTAACGAGGCAAAATAAATCGGGCTGGTCTTTGTTGGACTCCTTCAATCATATTTATTAACCCTGTTTCACAAGGATCCCATGCGATACTAGCGTATTCTAATGCCGGTCTGACCAGTTGTAGATAGGCAGTTAATTTGGCGTCCTTCGAAGTGAGCTTACGCTTCCTACACAAAATTTGTAGTTTAATTTCTGCAGTCGAACTAGTGCTTTTAACTTGTTCCTTCCAACTAGGGTCACTAGAAATAGTTACGCCTCAGTATTTAAGACTATTAACTGCAGCAAGTGTACAGGATCCCAGGGTGTAGGTACAGGCAATAACATGTTTTTTTCTAATTTGTGACTCGAAAAACAACTTTTTTCTCTGTTGATTTTCATTTTTGAAGTTTCACACCAGTGTTCTACAACCTTGACAGCGTCGTCAAGGATTTTTTAATGGTCTCCATTGTTAATTTCTTTGTAATGTAGGCAATCGGCCACATGGTCTCCATTGTTAATTTCTTTGTAATGTAGGCAATCGGCCACAGAGAGTCGTGCTCTAATGTCTTTGTTAATATTTTGGGTGATATCATTTATATAAACAAGAAATAGGATTGGTCCCAGTACAGACCCCTGCAAAACACCTGATGTGGGATGTCTAGTAATTCTGATTTGAGCCATCAATTTCTACATACGGAGTTCTGCCTGTTAGATATTCACGAATCCATTGAGTGATCTTGTAGTTTACACCAAAGTGTAGCAATTTGTCAATTACGTCTGAATTTACCTAATTGACGAGTTGACAATTGACCTTTGACAATTGACAAATGACCTAATTCACAATACTTCTAGAGGCCCCTGCAAAAAGGGGTGACATATATGGGGTTACACATGCAAAGCACACATGTATGGTTTTAGCGTAATCTAAAAAACAAAACAAAAATAAAACCAAGAAGGTTGAAACTGAAGGTGCAGATAAATACAGAATCGAAGCTTGAAAAGGTAGTATTACAACAGAAAATGCAAGTGGTAATACAGAAAAATAGAGCAAAAATTTGGAACAAATGATTCAATTCTACCATGACTGTGATGTGTGACCTATAAATACACCACAAATTTTCAGTGCACGCTCCAGGAGAAAAAAAAAAGGAAAGAAAAAAAGAGAGAGGGCAGAGTATTAGATGTTGTTAGCTTCCTGAGTTAGTCCGTGGAATTTAGTGGTGTACGTTTCAAAACCAGCGGCTGATGGTGTATTATGCCATTCGATTAGGCCCCCTGCCTTTAGCAGTGGCTAGAATTAGAGCCTTGCCTGCCATATTCAGTCAATCCCTTCATCCCGCTACCCTCAGGTGTCGAGCAATCTGTCATGTAGAAACCGAACAGTGTGCTTGATCATGACTGCACTAGTTTTAAGGTGCCGTGAAGATGAAATACTAGTTTAAATAATTAAAAACACTGCTTTGTCCCAATAGTAGTGACACCTATTTTGCTACACACGCCAAGCGAATATGTAAAACGGAAAGAGCAATGGCGATTCCCCAGCTACTTTCCTAATGGTGACCTAAAAAATTGTCTTGAGGGGATCTAGTTCCATTTGGTCGGGTCACTTGTATGCCAACGCGCAGTCAACGACGCTGATTACTGTGTTGTTAGTGCTGGCCCACGTCATGTCACTCCGGCCTGCATTGCACCAGTGTAGCCCGAAATGTGAAAGTGTTTCAACATTTCTTGCGTCTTCTCTGTTAAACAAACACCCTTTGTGGCTCTGGGATGGAGCTGAGTGCATCACCCAAGGCTAGTTCTTTGAAATTGAATGAAGTTGTGTGAATCAGTTTTGAGCCGTTTACCTCTGCTCTTATTCTCACTTCAGGTCCAGTGCGACACCGAGGTCACTCTGGAACATTTGGAGAAAGTGCTGCCGCAACTGGTGCGTCCTTACTACTACTTCCTCCCTTTGTAGGCTTCATTCTAAGCACCTCCTCCGCTTGCTGCTCTGTCCTAAGCAGCTTGAACAGCTAAACATTCCAGGGTAAAAAAGTATGAAGTTTAAAAGTTGCCACGCTTCATGTATGGCCATTTTAAAGGTGCCATGCGGACAAAACACAAGTTTGGTTCATTCGAAAGATTGCCTCGCTAGAATCACACTGACACCACTTTTAACGCACATGTCACTCAAATAAACTACATAATTGGGAACAAAGGGAATGGCCATGCCACCCACCAGCTCATTTCCCGCAACAGAACCTGTAATGTCATATGTGCTCAGCCTTGCGATTGGCTGATGCCGGCAAAAGCAAACGCAAATTAGGCAGGTCTTGCCAAACAAGTTATTTGTGCTTACATTTAGGGCGCATTCGTTTTATAGCAGTAACAATGGTGGGGTAACCAGTGGAAGTTACAAAAGTAGACGTAAACGTAGAAGTACCGATGCATACTGCTGTTGGTACTGAGCACTCTGTGCTTGTTTTAGCTGCACAGCAATGCAGCGCTTTGGGGATGTCTCATAGGATACTGGCCGGCTGGCGTAAGTGACGGTGTCGTACATGACCATACTTGTCGAGGGAACACCATGTTTCACGAAACAGTTATTTTCTATCTTAACAAAAACAAGCCAGGTGCAAATACGTCATAAACAAAGCAACAGCGGAAAACATGCCACCGCGGTATGGTGGCACCATGGAGAAGGACTGACAGTAAACAAGGCTCCGAAGCACACCAGGTTTAGCTTGCCGACCTGCTCTTGTGATGTCGTTGCCAATGTCACGAAAACACGATCTGGTTGGAGAATCAAAATTTCAACTTAAGATGGTTAATTTCTCAGTAAATAAAGCATCGTTTGCTTCCGGGCAAGCGCTGGGGCCACTACAAAATACGAAATCTTTCAAATAAAACAAACTCTTATTTTGTCTGCATGGCACATCGTAAGGCACACTTTAATAGTGGCACATCGTAAATCTAGCTTTCTTTCCTTCACACTGTCTCGGCTGTAAAGCTTTGAGGTAACGGGGTGATGTGTAAGTGCGAGGATTTGTCTCTTGCTGGTTTTGCACGCTTGGTGTTTTTTTATACTTGCCGCCACTGCAATCTTCTCATCAGCCCTTCAAGCATTGCCCTCCAAAGATGCCTAACCCTGGCCTGGCTCTGATTGGAAGGTTTAGGTTTACGCACCAACCACAACTTCGGGAAAAAATTGTGGCTGGCTTGCAATGAAATGTAACTACTAAGTCTTACAACGAAATACTACCGGTAACTAGCCTGTACTGACGCTCTAATTCAGTTTCTGGCTTTGAGATTGTTATACTAATTCCGTCTTAAATAGGCCAAGGAAGTTGTTGAAGTTGTTGAGGGGGATAGATCTTTAGATGCGGCTTTTACCTGGAAAAATAGCATCTGAAAGTGTGGGGAAAAAAATTGTGAGAGTCAGTCAGTGGCCTCTCACTTTGTTAGTGCTCAATTTGGTATAAAACGTTGTTTGCAAAATGCATGATTCCCTTTTAACTTTTACTCCCCTTAAGTGCGTGCGAAAAAAATAGCCCATTGATTGAGGGCCATTTGTTTACGTTGAAAATTGTTTGCCATATGTTTTCCCACATTATCTTAACCTGTCACAAGCCAAGTATTGTATCTACCAAGTATTTGGTGAACAGTATAGTTAGGTGCAGAAATTTGTTCGCCATATGTTTTCCCACATTATCTTAAAGGGACAGACAACCGATTTTTGTCGAGTATATATTCTCTATCCCAAATGAAAGGGCATCACTTAAAGCACCTTGACGAGAAACGGTTTTGCTGATAACGCCCTAGAACTTTTTAAATCGAATTTTTTGATCTACGAGCCGTATGTGTCCCTCCCAAAACTAATGCTGGCAACCATGACATAGAGTAGCTCGGCAACATACTTTTGTCTGTTTGCGATATAAAAAACGATATTTAAAAACTTGTTCCCAGCTAAAAAAGTTTGAATCGCAGGCTTTCCTGTTCCTTTATGAGTTTTTTTTAATGCAACGGTCTACTTTGCCCGAATGCGCCATCTGTTGGGATAGACGATAGGTAGAATCTGGCTTCACGTTGTGGAGGCGGGAAGTTCGATTCTCCCCGGGCGCGACGTTTTTTCTTTTTTTTTTTTTAAGCTGCCGTTGGCGTATTTGGAAACTGAAATCAAATATTTTGGCAGAACAAACGCCTCTGCCTCAGGCAGAATTGTCAAAGCTCCTTCACTGGGTCTGTTTACTGAACGCTGCCGTTGATTCTGGGCATGGAGGCTCAGTTAGCCACACTGAGAGCAACCCAGCGGCGGCGGACGGCGTGTCTCAAAAAATTTCAAAATAATGCTAAAAAATACATATACAATTTAAGCTTGTACAAATACATGTGTTAAAAGGTTTCCAATACGTAAATAAACATTTAGGCAGTTACAGTAGCTGCTAGGTTTGCAGGTCACGTGACAGGGACACATATTGTAGTGCCAAGTTTCGACACTACGAACCGCCACCCTTCCGTTTTCAGGAAGTTTGCTGCCAAATTAAAATTATTTCCGCAAGTTTGTTTTGAAATTGCTTGTGGTTACCGGCCTATATAAAACGCTGGCTTTCATATGAGCTAGAGAACATATACGCGGCAAAAATCGGTTGTCTGTCCCTTTAACCTATCACAAGCCAAGTATTGTATCTACCAAGAATCGGGTGAACAGTATAGGTAGTTAGGCGCATTCGTGCTGCATGAAGGGAAATTTGGTTTCAAGACTTTTTCTTGTCATAACCACGACGTTTGCACTGTGATGACTTAATGTGAAAAGACGAAAGTTCATAAGCTTGAGCTCTCTGCAACAATGCTGGTGAGGGAATGCTCGTGCCTGATTCATTTGCAGTGCGTGGGTGCTTTGAGCAACCCTACCTCATGGCAGTGATTACAGTGAATGCTGTTTTGGAAAAGCCTGGTTCATCCTAAAACCTAAAACATCCGCTTCTTGAGTGGGCAGAGGGGGTCTCAGATCAGATGTGTTATGATTGCAGTTATGGTGATGACAATCGGGAGAAATGTGTAGTCTGCTGCTCTGATTGTCGATATAAATTTTTTTGTTTTGGCATAAAACAGCTATTTTTGAATTTGCTCAGTGGCTAAGGCGTTGCGCTGCTGAGCACGAGGTCGCGGGTTCAATTCCCGGCTGCGGCGGTCGCTTTTCTGATGGAGGCGAAAAGCAAAACGGCCCGTGTGTGCACGATTTCGGCGCACGTTAAGGATCTCCAGGTGGTCCAAATTAATCCGGAGCCCTCCACTACGGTGCGCCTCATCGCCTGCGTTGCGTCAGCACGTTAAACACTACAATCAATCAGCTATTTTTGAATTTATTGAGAATTTACTTTTGTGACACTGTTTGTTTAAAAATTATGGCGATTCCTCTGTCATAGGAATCGGTAAAACACGAAAGTGAAACGTGCAGCGATATCTGCAGATGAGCATGATTTGAGGGTCGGCGGCTGTCTTGTGGGTGTGCTTGGCGAGCGACGTCCTGCTGGCGCGTCGCTTCGGCAAAGGTGTACTCGTGTCATTTCCGTGACGGATATGACGTCAGTGAAATATTGGTGTGTTCCGGCATAAAAGTGTTAAAATATAAAACCCGAAAACGAACAACCCTAAGTATAACGTACTCTTTTCTTTAGTAGTGAAGGTTGCTTCCCCGCAATAAGACCCTGTGTGCAAGGGTGCACCCTTTACAGGCCGCTTGCTTCGTTGTACTGGCGTCATTTCCGTGACAGATATGATGTCAGTGAAATCTGTGTATCCGGGAATAAAACACTTTTCGTGTTAAAAAACTGCTAAAGAGACGCAGCCAAACATGGCACCAGTGAACTGCAAACAAGTCAAGGAGTGTAATAAGGCTAACTTCATTGTTTTACGTGCGTTCGAACAGAAGTTGCGCCCATTTTAAGTTAAGGCTTGAAAGGCAAAACTTGCTTTTCTGGTTCCAACATTTCAAGCCTGAAATTCAGACAGACATGACTTGTACTTTAACACAGATAGAATGATTATGTTGGCCTTATTGCGCTCCTCCACTTGTCCTGTCACAAAAGTAAAATTATAGCTCCGAATAAATTTGAAAATAGTTGTGTTGCACAAAAAACAAAAAAGTTACATCTACAGTCAGACCCAGTGAGTACGTATTCCCCCAAATGTCATCGTCATAACTAGAGTAATAAATTTTTTTTTGTTTTACACCAGCTTGGTTTTAAACCAGCTTTAGACCACCTTTAAACCAGTCACAGTGAGTGCTAGTTTTTGGACCAGCTCTTCCTTATACAATGCACGCTGCACTGGCCCATGGGGTACCATGGGGTACCAGAACAGCATCTCCAGTTGACTGGGCACACGCGGGTCGTATAGGGGCATCAAGCAAAACATGGTCAGATTTGGTGAGTATAGCGAAGTGAAAATAAACTACCATTGCGTTGTCAAAGTTTCACACGCAGGTGCATTGTAACACAATGAAGGGTTTGTCTATGTGTGCTGTCTTATCAGCTGTTTAAGCTTGAACCAAGGATCAACGCAACCATTGCAGTATTCACACATAGGAGTGCGAGAGTGCTCTGCCTCCTAATCAACACAGGTGACTAATGACAGTGAAAAACAGCCTCCACTTCTGATAATGTACCATGTTGAGATACATAGTTTATGACTACGAACTGCTTCATTGGACACAGCGCGCATTTTTGTGACAAGGCTGATGCGAACTCAATGACTGGTAATTGTATTTGCAAGTCCTTGTGGTTTCCTGGTGTACCTGGTGGTAACATGACTTTATTTACTACGCTCGTTTGAATAAACGTGGTCAGTTGGAACAGCGCTTCTGTTGTGCACTTCTCTGCTTTATCCTTGTCAAAAAATGTGCACTGTTTAATCTTCATTCTCTACTTTCGAGGATGGATCATACTGTAGGAACGAATGCGTCTGGATTAATGTTGTTGTTGAAGGGAGTCTAGCAGGCAAAAAAAAAAGCAGGTTGATTTTTATCAACAATGAAATGTTTGCTTCACTAATGTGTAAGCCAGGCTAGGTGGCTACGCTCCCCTGACAGGCTATGAAAGTTAAAAAAGAAAAAGAGGAGGCGGCTGGCATTGCACATTTTTAGTTCGACCATTCTTGACGTGAAGCTTGACGTGGGGTCCGTAGGAGAAATGGGGATGTGAGATCGTAAACAGCTGAAATGCGAAGTTGGTAATTTGTGGCAGGTTCCTTTCATGTGTGGACCTCAGAGCTGCAGTTTCTCGGGCAGCATGCTCTAGTTCACAAAGCGAAATTTAAGATAATTGAGAGAAAGGACTTATAATTTCATTTGTGAACTACTGAGCTCAGGAAATGGCTCTTGTGGTGCAACAAATGCGAAGAAAGGCATTAGCAGTCCAGTTTTTGTGTTGGAACTAATGTTTGTCTCTTTCTAGAGGCACGTAATGTAAAAAAAATTCCCGCGCCTTCCCGCGAGGGGAACACGAGTAAATGCAGAGCATTGGGGCCTCAGTACTGATTGAAGGCAGTGTTGCTTCCATCGCTTCTTCCGTGATGCTGGAGTAGCAGACACGAGTAAACGTGGGCACGAGCGTCAACCAAGGAAGGAAGGAGCAACACAGTGACTGAAACACGAGCGACCGCTAGCCGCTATATTTGCAGCGCGCGCAGTACAGAGAGAGCAGTACGGGGGGCAGAGCGCGCATGCGCAAGCAGCGCGCACCCTTCCACGAACCACCGCGCTGCTATCACGCACCTGTTAGGCCGAGACCGCGACGGAGCGAACGGGCTGACTACGACGCATGCGCGCGCCAGCTGCTGTTGAGAGAGAGGAGGGAAGGAGAGGCGCACCTGCTGCGGACGCGGAGCTGTTGACACCGTCCGATGCAGGAATAGGCGAGGCTAAGAAACGCTCTGCATTTAAAACAAGCAGGAGGCGCAAACGACTTGTTCATTTGTGGGATAATAAGATGCGCTTTTTTCTTTCTTTCTTTCTTTCTCTCTCTCTTCGAAAACTTGTGGTCGCAAATGCTTGCTCATTTCGGCCCGAACTTGACCCCTGTGCATCACATTTTATGCCGTACCCTCTTAGTCCCTATCAATGCAGCGAAACTGACTCGCTTTACCTGGAGAGCAATAGAATTTGTCACTTCCTACAAAAAAATTAACATAATTTCATAGCAGTGCACAAAAAATTTCACACGTGTCGAGGGTTTTGTGAATGAACCAGTGGTGTATTGCAGTCAAACTCGGCATTAAAAAACAGTTTGAGTCGAAGCAGTGTTGGCTTGATGCAATTATTTATCCCCCCTTATAGCTCAGCACTCTGCCAGTGTAACACACTTGCGCTGACTGCTTGACTGTGTAGAACAAACCCTCGCATTGCGTGCAGCTAGAAAATCACAACCGTACTATGTGGAGGTTAAACGTCCATTTCAGTTGTCTTCAAATTGCTCTGGGAAGGCTAGCGTGGGAAGGATTCAAAGCCTACTTGTTCAGTACCAGTATGCATCGGTGCTTTTCCATGCGATCCTCTTTTGTTTTTGTTTTTCATGGAGTTTTGCCCTCTCATTCTGTAGCCCTAGTTTTTTTCTTCCAATCTCATCCGTTATGTCCCCTGTGTTGCATTTCCGTCACCTGTCTTCATCCACAAGGATGAAGCAATGTGGAAAAGGCGGTCTGTCCCATTTTGGTCTGCCCTTGCAAACTCTGCTGTTTTTTTTGTACTAACCCCTAAATGTATAAATTTTTGTTCCTCTTCATTCTTATTTCAGATGCTGGACTTTCCATAAAGGTGCAGGCAGAGGGCATGGGCATCAGCCAACGGTCACACTGCTGAGTTTGCTGGTCAAACGTCTGTCTATGACAATGCTTTTGCTGTTTGGAAACTGCTAATTTATCTCGTGTATTTTTCTTTTAGTGTAAATATATACGTATGCATCCGGGTTCGTTTACGTTTATTTACTATGCATAAAGACTCTCTGCAATGCCTGCTGCTGTTGTCCTGTGTGTGGGGAGACCAACAAATTTCCGGGTGTATTACTGTTGCCTGTCTTCACCTGCTGTTACAAGTTGTGAGACGCTGAACAGAAAAATTGGTCCTTTGTTACATCATGGCCTTTAGTTGGCTTTGTGCGAGTGAAATTACTATCATCATCAGAAAAATTGGTATGCAGAGAGGCATTCAGTGTTAAAGGGGCACTGACACCAACATTTTGCATCTTGTTTTTTTTTTTTGTTGTTGTTGTTGCGATAAGTAGCTAGTGACCTACTTACAACCTGTAGAAACCTCATTTGCTTCAGCGTGCGACGGTTGTTTAATTAGAGGCATTTTCAATGCAGCCAGTCGCAGTTTCGGTTTCAGCGAGTGCTGCGAAACGATGGATTTTGTGGATTTTGTGTGAACAAACCTGACCACGTGACCGTCGGAGGGATATCACAGAGCAGAGCCGCCGTAGCACTGCCGAATCCGCATCGACGGCAGTTTCTGCGAATGCCCCCACGTACTGATCTCGTGAGGCGCTTAATTAAAAAGCGACCGTGGATGTGACACAGGCGCTGCGAGTGCAAATGCTACCGCGGCTAAAGAACGACGCGCGACGTTCGAGCCGGTGGGTGGCAAGACGCGCGCTGGGAGCAGCCGGCCGGTCTGCCTACAGGTCCGCCTGCAGATGTGTTCGGCTTAGCACTGCGGCGGATATTCGAGTGCCGCTCTCGTAAGCTGTGCAGATGACAATTTTTAATGCAACCCGCCATCGCATCATTGACTCCTTTCTCATGTAAGCCACCATGGTTGGGACTTGGGTACAATTTCGTGCAGCGGTCACAAGCTATCACTCGAGCTAGGTACCTGCGCCGGCCTGGGCCACTTCGCGGCCGTGGACGCCGCCTGCACAGCGACCGTGCGGCTAGCTCAGTGGGCTTTTCGTGCCTCCGGCGCGTTTTCGCATCCAATGGTAATAAACAGTAATAGAAACAGAGTGCCTGGAATCGCTGTAGAATTTTGGTCGCGGCCAGCTGCCCGATCAGCTGACGAAATCACGGCGCCTCCGCCGCCAACGATCGGGTCGTTCGTTCTCGAGAGCAGAAGCTCCGCCCTCCGGCCCTCCGATTGGAGCGGCGAGCCTGGGCGAGCCGGTGAAAAACGCCGGCAGTGCGGAAGCGGCAAACACAAACTCGTGACGTGTTTGGATGTTGTTTATGTACACAATATCCTCGGGATGTCGATTGCGCGTGGTCCTCTGCTGGCTGCTCGGTTGCGTTTCGCACACTTTAAAATTGATTTTAAATATGTTCTAGGCTGTATTCGCCGCTGATATTTTGCAGATGATGTATATGTGTTCCCACCAATCTATCTCCGAAGTTATCTTGCCTTCAAAATTTTGTGTCAGTGCCCCTTTAAGACATGACTTGGCTACAAGAACTGCTGCTTCCAGGATGGACAGCGACACTACTGTGGCTTAATTAGATTGGTAACCAGAGGTAAAGGAATAACCTCTCAGGTCCGGTCTATCAGATGTTGGTTATCTGGGCTGGAGTTGATCAACTGCTCGATGCCAAGGCCAGTCTTTTTTTTTTTTTACTGTGAAATGTTCTTATAGGTCACTTCTATGCTTTTTAAAAAAATAAGGGTGGCGGGCTGCCGTTTAGGTCGATTCAGAAGCGGTGCATGGCTTATCAGCGCATTTAATTGATAGCCGCAAGGGGAGGCAAGAGCAAAAACTTATAATGTGGCAATGGAACACGAGAAGCATCAAAGGAAAACTTGGGACACTCTCACAGTACATTGAGTCATGCACAGACAAACTGGATGTTATTGCACTGCAAGAAGTCAACTCGTATGCCAGGCTCCCTGGCTACGTCACACACGGTGACCCAGAACGGGGTGACACTAACACACTTGTCAGCAAAAGAGTAACTACAGTGCAACGTATGCTATGGCAATCCGGAACGGAGGGAACTCTCACAAAGCTGATACCTCGTAAACCTGGGAAAGGAAACAGCATTTTTATTCTAAACCTGTACTGCAGGCCAAGCTGTCAGGGCTCTGCAGTCTGATACAGCAAGCAGTACGGATGGCTGACGCATGTTCCTTGCTAGTTTTAGGCTACTTCAACACAGCTCACCCGGTATGGGGATACCACTACTCAAATAGGCGAGGGAACGAACTCATGGCTTCCATTGAAGGGCGCGAGCTCACGCCCCTCACCGACTGGACTGCACCTACCAGACTGGGCAATAGTGTGTCCAGAGACACGTGCCCGGATCTCACGTTTGGGCGAAACATCTCTGAAGCCACGTGGGAAAACACCGGGGAATACCTAGGTAGTGACCACGCAGTTATAGTTACCGCTGTCGAAGGGGAGGAATATTGAGAACATACTGGTGTAGCCCTTATGGTAGACTGGACGAAGTTCCGAGAGCATCGGGCGATCCAGTTAGAGTTGCCACCTGCCCGGTTTTGGACTGGCCCGGCCGGTTTTTTAGACAGCGGGCCAGTTGCCGGTCCGTACTTAAAACCAGCTGCCATTGGCCTCTTTTTTTTTTTTTTTTTTGCCATTGTGCTGCGACTTTTTTTGTTGTGTTTTATAAGCGTCGACTCACCAACTACGGCGATATGTGTCGACAAGCTGCGCACTGAAGACGTTGTGGAACGCCTTGGCAGCGGTGCTTTACGGCAGCGAGAGACAAGAGCAGCAATCAAGTATGTGGATCTGAAAGCTCCACAGGACGATAACAATACCCCCCTCACGCAGACTCGTCACCAGCCCATTTACCACTCTTTTATTTCTCTACCCATGACCCCTGGTACATACTGTCTCCTCGCGTTCACCAGCCCTTGCAACTCCGAGCTATTCTCCAAGGCAGTGCCATTATTCACGGAGGGGTGAGTGCCCTCCCCCGTCTACACCTTCCCTCTTCTCCCCGCTGGCGTTCGCGGGAGAAGAGAGTGTTGCGTGCACAGTTGTGTCGCACGAGGGGGGGGGGGGGGGGAATGGGGTTAAAAAAAAGGAAAGGACACGAGTGAATAGGCATGGTTGGGCAAGAACGGGGGAATTGGGAATGGGTTGAAACGGCGAAAGTTGGTGCCGGTTCGTCTGCGCACGCAAGCACACACACGAACACGAGTTGCGCACCGGCGCCTCTCTGTCTGTGGCACGTAAGCGACGATATGCTCTGAGACGGAGCACTCGATCGCCGGACGTGAACAACAGAGGCCGCCAAAGATGATAGGGTTTTCGTTTTAAATGCAGAGCATTTCAGTAACTCACGATGTCACCCGCGTTGACGTCCGTCGTAGTCCGCACCGTCGTTGTCCGCACCCCTTCCCCTACACTATATAAAAGAAAATACTATCCGGCGCCAGGTTTCGATCCCTCGACCCTGCGGGCGGAACGCAATGTACATGGTGCTCTACCCACTGCGCCACAAAGCCAACACAGATTGGGACGCTGCGAACGCGCCTTATATCGTTGACTCATTCAAATTACTGCTGACGAGCGCTCTCTCGTCAGCAGTTGCCACAAGTGCAACAACATTAACGTAACGCAAACTACTTAACGTCGTGCGCCCCCGGAAATGCTCTGCATTTGATCGTGCCCCTCGCGAGGGGGATGTTTCACTGCGTCTTCCTGTACACTCGTCGCCATCTGTCGGATGTTGTGCGAACCCTTTGCGGCTGATGGCGCGCGATTTGATACGATATTTTCATCCTCGTCTTGAGTTACTTCATTCAGCGTCGCTAATGCGGCGTTGCTGATTCGGCGTTTCCAGTGCAAAATAAACAAAAGGGCGCCCTCAGCTTTCTGCTTGGGGAGCGGCTCTGCTGTCCAGCGCTGCACGTTTTTATTTTTTCTCTTTGAATAGCTTGTGGTGGGTTCGTACGTGCACAGCAAAAAGGCTTTCTAAGGAAAGGGGAAAAGACGTTTAAACATTCCAGTGAGGGAGTAACGAAAATAAAAAAACAGTCAAGAAAAAGGGGCGCTTCCACTGCTTCTTCCAGGGGCGCTTCCAGGGAACGTGCGCCTGCAAGCCTGACATTTATCTGAAAGGTAGGGGTGACGGGTGGGTGCGGGAGGGACTGAAGGACCGGGATATTTTGCGTACAAGTTCTCCGAAAGCGCGACTGTTTTGGGAGCATGCCTTACTGCATGTTTAGGTTCGCCGTGGCGGCCGTAGGAGGACCAGTACTGGAAAAAGGTCCATTCTCAACACCGTGCGCACCGATACAGATGCGTTCCCGACGTCAGTTTGGCGGGGTTTGTCAACCACTTTCTATATTGTGCTTATAGAAACTCGAAGCAAGATTCCTTGAAGTCAACCAGTCATTGGAACAGAGCGAAAACCAGCGTCAGTGGTTAGGTGCTCCCTTTGCTTGCATCATGAGCACGAATTCTCCGCCTTTGAAACAGCGAAAATTACGTCAATGTGTGTTTCGGAAAGAATGGAGACCTCAGCCTGAGTACGAGAGCTGGCTCCTGCCTGTTGACGACGACCCCACAGCCGCAAGGTGCACAATATCCGCAAGCACCTTTATTGTGAAATTTGATGGCCTTATTGCTGTCAAGCATTCATGCATCAACGCAGAAACAGTGCATCAACGCAGTGCATCAACGCAGTGCATCAACGCAGTGCATCAAACATGCATCAACGCAGAGAGCCTCGCCTCAAAACAGTCGGCTGCACTCACGAAGTTTTTTGCCCCAGCGACTTCTAGCGCGGAAGACAGCGTGACAGCTGCAGAACCGGACACGGTATTCCACGGGATCAAGCACAACTATAGCTACCTGTCAATGGACTGTGGCAGCAAGTTGGCATCAGAGGTCTTCCCGGATTCAGACGTTGCTTCCAGAATGCGACTCGGAAGAACGAACATGGAGCATCTCGTGAAAGATGTCCTGGCGCCTTCCGTGGTGAATGCATAGTTGAGAAACTTCGCCCAGCGGGCCGCAATCTGCCGTTTTCTCTGTCCACGGATGCCTCCAACAAGGGGAATAGAAAACTTTTCCCCGTCGCGGTGCGTTTCTACGATGTGAATGGTCCCGGAATAACGGACGCTCTCATCGACTTCTGTGAGCAGGCGGACGAGACTTCTAGCGGCATCTGCGAACTCTTGGCAAAAAGTTTGGGCAAGGTGGGCCTTTCTTTGGAGCGAGCTGTTGCGTATGGCGCGGATAACGCGTCCGTAAATTATGGAAAGCATAACTCAGTTTTCCAGAGGATGCAGAAAGGTCAGACGAATTTGTTGAAGGCCAATTGCACTTGCCATGTTGTGCACAACGGTGCCAGGCACGCGGTGAAGTCTTTGAAGTTTGATGTCGAGGCCCTTGTGCTACAGGTCTTCAAAGAATTTTCTTCTAGCTCTAAATGTGTAGCGGAATTGCAAACGTTTTTTGACTTCTGTGACCGAGAATACAGCAAAGTGCTGGGTCACATTTCTGTCCGCTGGTTAAGGTTGTTTACGGACTTAGACAGGCTTATTAAGAACTGGAGACCCATAAAGTCGTATTTTCTAAGTCAGGGTGAGGAGGAGTGCAAAAAAATAATCTGGACATTTATTGGCAACCAAGAGGACGGTCTTTTGGAGTGTGTTACGATCCCGAGTGCTACCTGCACTTCGTACACTTGTTCCTTGGAATGTTTCAACGATCCTCACCCTCGAAAAAAGTCACCTTGAGCCGACAGAACTTCACGCTGTCATGACCAAGCTGATTGACAGGCAGGGTGATCTGTTCTTCGGTGCCAAAGCTACTCAGGGACTCGAAGTCCTTCCGGGCGGACAAGCTGCAAAACTAGACTTCTTGAAAGTCTATGACAGGGCCCTTGCGAACCTTGAGAAGTGGTTTGACTTCGAGAACTCCACGTTCAAAACGCTCGCCGAATTGGACGTGTGCAAAGGTGCACCCAGCCTATCGGTCGTAATGAACGCGGGAAAGATTTTTGGCATTAACTTTGAAGACGAAGGTGACGAACTCTACTCAGAGCTCTCTGTCTTTTGAGGGATACTCTCCCTGGACTTCTCGGATCAGGATGTGACCAGAAATCACGCTTGATCTGGCTCAAATTCTTGAAAGAGGTTAATTTCCCTCATTTACAGAACTTAAATTAATGGAGCATGTTTTCTGCATTCCCTACAGCAACGCGTTTGCGGAACGCGTATTTAGCGTGATGGGGAACTTGTGGACGGATGAGCGAAACCAGCTAAGTGTCCCAATGGTTAAAGCGGAGCTCTGTGTGCAGTACAATTTGGTGTACAGCTGCGAAGACTTCATAAAGATGGCGAAAGGAAACAAAGAACTCATCTGATCCGTGAAGTCGAATTCTAAATATACGTTCAAGTTCAGCAACTAGGAAAGGTGAGCATATAGAACTTTACTTTTTGTCATTCTGTGTTGTTGGTTATTGTATAGTATCGCACGCGTATGTGTATATTGTAAGCTCTTTTGACCACTGTGCCAGTGTTTCGAACCTAGCTTGTAGACCTTCCTTATCATCTGCACATTATCATTAACGCTTCTGACACCTGTCATCATCATCCCCTGTACATAATCATCATCACCATTTGGGGCTGTTCTTTCGCCCGAGCGCCTGAATAAACGGACATCCCAACCGTTCTCTCTCGATTGATTGATTGTAGGGCTTAACGCGCCGACGCAACGCAGGTGATGAGGCGCGCCGTAGTGGAGGGCTCCTGATTGATTTTGACCACCTGGGGATCTTTAACGAGCGCCAAAATCTCGTACACAGGTGTTTTTGCTTTTCACCTCCGCCAGAAAAGCGGCCGGGAATCGAACCCGCGTCCTCGCGCTCAGCAGCACAACGCCCTAGCCACTGAGCCACCACGGCGGGTCCAGCCGTTCTCTTCTCAATATGAATATCATATACATCATGTCATATGCATTGCATACTTTTTAACGTTTGGTGGGTTCAGAATGCTGCCATAAATGAAACGGAATTATGTCAAAAACATGGCGTCTTTTTTCATCATCAGCGTCAACAGCCTACTCAGGCACACTGCAGAGCGAAGGCCTCTCCCACTGACCTCCAACCGCTCCTGTCTTGCGCCGCTCGGGTCCACGTGGTGTAGCCAGGGGGGGGGCAGCCCCCCCCCCTTCCCCTCCCGAAATTTTTCCGGCCGGCGCCGTGCTGCCTGATATGCCTGGTACATCGTCTGTGAACAAAGCCGCATAACTTCAATTGCTCTTTAACGCATTGGTGCTTACACAAAACGAAGCGCCCGGGTCAGGATAATTGCGGAGGGGTGCAGCTCCAAAAGCGGTGGCGCCCTCGGGTATGCTTAGCGCACGGGGCGTTGTGTTCCTTTGTGTGTGGCATGTCGCCACACAAAGAATAATTAGTCGACTGAGTCGTTCTCAGCAGGGGAGATTGACTCGTCACGGTATGGGCGGGGAAGCAATTGGAGTGGTCTGCAATAACTGGCAGCCGAAAAAAAGAGAGAACGCCGGCCATTGATGGGCAAAGACTAGTAATTAAGATGAAGGCCCGAAAGGGAAAAGACGGTCTTTGTAAGCGTAAGCAGAACCACGTGCAAGCGCGGTGACAGACCTGAAGAAAGCGATGGGTCAGCGTATTCGGCGAAATGTGTGCTTTGGGTGGATGAATGTGGTGGGTGGGCATAGGGCCTTTGTGGGTGAGGCGCTCAGCAAAGTATGCCCCTCTCCAGCGTGTCACCCCTTCCTTCTTTTTCACGTTTCTGTGGAGACCGGGACGGTGTTGGCACTGCGTGTCCCCTTCTGAAAGGGGTGTTGCAGACGGTCATTTTCTCCTCCGCCATTATCCAGATTCGTTAGGCGGTATTTTTCGCTTAGCCAGGGAACTGGAGAACAGCGAGTTGACAAAAGGGGCACGCTGCTGCTCGCCGAGCGAGTTCCCTAAACGTGAAGGCACGATGGTCACAAGCCCTGCCATAAACAGACGGTGGTCGCGACCGTAACAAATACCCGATGGCCATCGTCGACCTTGGTCACAACTAAAGCCCCTCCATTGCGTCAACGGCCGCTCTTTCGCTGTGTGGCGGCTGCCCAGAGTAGTATAAATTCAGGGGCCTGAGTCACAACAACGGTGACATGACAGAATGGCGCAAGGACTGAAGCGTCCTGGCTTTGGGGAGCTCACACTCGAAGTGCCATAGAAAAGAGGCCTCAATTGTAAGTAATTTTCTTCCCTTGGCCACTGATTTATGCTTGCGTGATCACTGATGTCTTTTAATATTTAAATAATCACTTCATAATATTTACAGGATGTCACAGTACCTTTATGTCTGCAAGCCCCCAAAAATTGTATCTCGTTTCATTTCTAATGCATTTGCGTTTGAATTGGTTGTTGAAAGGAGCGACGTAAGTGCATAGATTCGATGCAGACTGTGCAAAATGAGCTCTATGTTAAGAAATAAAGATGCGCAGGCAGGGGGCGACAGTAGGAAAGGAGAAGAGGAAGATGAGGATCGGAGGTGCACACTGCCTGTAATCGCTCGACCCCACCGGCCCATGGCTTCCCTGTCCTGGGCCCGGCTCCTCTCAACTTTGAAGAGGTTACGAAGGAGAGTTATACGATGTGTTACAGCGTGTAATCCGATGCAGCACCAGGCCCAGATGGTATTACTGTCCCAACAATGATAAAGATGGTGTTTACGGAGTCGCCTGAAGACCTCCTGCATATTGTGAACCACTCTCTGCGCGCTTCCTGGGTGCCTCTCGATTGGCGTCTGTCGAAAGTTGTTCCCTTGCCTAAAAAACCTGGGTTAGGTCTTTCATTGGATAACATTAGGCCGATAAGCTTAACGTCTAATCTTGTGAAAATTGTTGAGAGGGTTTTATTGGCCAGAATCGAAAAGTTTTTAAATAGTGCTAACATTTTGAGTCCTCGGCATGGGCTTCAGGCCAGGCTCGATATGGTCGGCGCACATAGACCTAGAGAGCCGCCTTCATCTGGCTCGTCGTTCCAAAGAGGCCGCAGCGCTTGGACATTGGATGTGGCCAAAGCTTACGATCGTGGAACATGGCACTTTTAGAAAGAGGCATCGATTTGTTTTCCGAATATATTACTTCGGTGGATGTTTTTAACCGTGAAACTTTATTGCCGGCGGCGTTACCTCCTCAATTACAATCAAACGGAGGCGCACCTCAAGATCCGTTCTTTCTCTGGGTTTATTTAATGTCTTACTCACGAGGTCGATTGCGGCGCAGCGTACTTGTATGCTCGATTTGGCGTTTTTTAGCTCTTCAAGCAATGTACGCGTTTCAGTCACTGCAGCTTTATATGGACCTTAGAGTCATGGCTGGATCCTCTACCTATCCTTAAATGTACAAGTGCCCTCTTGGCATCCCAGTGAAAGACCCAGTTTCGATTGATCTGACATACAGCAGAAATCAATACCGCAGGTTACCTCTCTGAAATATCTAGGAGTGTTGTATGAGAGCCTCTGAATTGGCCCTCATATTGCCATTGCGGTGAAAGGGGGGAGAGCTTTCGGTTGAAGAGATATTGTAATAAGTCGGGTATGCGCAGAGACGTCCTCCTTATGCCTATCGCATGTACGTGCGCCCTATTCTGGAATTCCGCCTTTTTTCTTTATCCGTCCAAGCTCCGACCATTGATTACATTAGAAAGGCAAGCTTTGCGATTGTGTTTGGATTGCCAAGGTACGTCCCCATTCGGGTATTGTACTGGGAGGCCGAATCCTTCCTCTGATATCGTCAAGGTTGCTTGAAGCATCCTTCGTGCAATGGAATTGCTATATCACGATCACAAATGTTTTTGCCTCCCCAGTCCTTTTTTGCCCAATCATGGCCCACGCAAGCGTCCACAGGTTGTTCGTATTCGCCCTTTTAAATATCAACATATTATCTGACCTACGTGTCCTGCGAGGTGGACGTTGACTTCGTCAACATTTTTCTCCAATGCCAAATGCTTGCCGGAGAGAACAATGGCCTTTTAGAAAACACCTAGAAGAGTTCCCGACACATGTGGTTATAGCCACAGACGCTTCTGTTCGAGACAAAAAGCTGGTGTAGGTATCTTTTCACCTGCGCTTGAGCATTTCCTCTTCGTCTTCCGAATTTCACGTCAATATTTTGGCAGAATTTTTGGGAATCGCGCTCGCTCTTCGAACTCAGCAAAGCTCCCAGGTGATCATTGACATTCTTTTTCGGTTTGCTCCGCTTTATCTTCCCCAACCGTTTCTCCACTTCGCCGATCGCTGTCGATGTTATACCGGCACATCGAAATCCTCTGGTCTGGGTCCCAGGGCACAGAGGAGTTGCAACGAAACTGCTGATTACCTGGCAGGTGAGAATGGTCCTTCGTTGACTGTGCCCCCGAAGCCTATGTTGTTGGAACTAGGTTTCGAAGGTACGCTGGACAGCTTCCCACCAGACAGCATTTGGCTGCCCAGACATTGAGATCTCCGGTACTCTTGGAAGTGACTTTGCGCAGTCTCGGCTGTGCGAGGTCACACTGACTTGCTTTCGCTGCCGAACACCTAATTTGAATTTTTATCTACACCGCGCACGCATGCGCCATCGCCACGTGCGCTTCTGTCAAGAGGAGGAAACAATTGACCACTTCCTGGTCTTGCCGGCGGTTCTCCTCCCTCCGAAATCGTTACCTGGAGGCTCCCCTCCGGCGCCTGGGTCTCGCCTTGTCGGTGCCTATTATTGTCATTTGGGGCAGTCGGGCTGGGCGGTGCAGGGGATTTTTTTCGCGCTCTTCATTTTATTGCCAAAACAGCCTTGCTGTTAATCAATCGGAACCAATTTTTAATCGTTTATTGAAATACGTGTACGTAGTATTGAATTTCTTTTGGTTCCAAAATTGTTAGCTCACTGCCCTATTTTCCCTTCGTTTGAAACTAATTACTAAGCTTCTTTAGCAGTGAAATCACAATAAGACTTGGCAATCCCCCAGAGTGGGTACGCGCCATCTTTCCGGATCCAACCAACCAACCAACCACATCGGAAGCCAGACGCTGGTCCTCTTTCGTTAACATTTTCTGGTGCCGTGAAACCCGGGAACCGGCGCACGAGCGAATCTACGTTCGCCCAGCGGCTGAGGCACGCGAGGCTTGGATACCTTCGTACCTTTACCTGGAAGCCTTGCCCTCGGCCGCCGCCCCTTTCGGCTCGTGCCCAAGCCCGCCTTTGTCCCTTTGGTATTCAACCCCAGCGTCTTGCTTCATCGACTATTTGTATTCGCCGAGATCCTGCGACGACATCCCGGGACAAGGCTGCTGCAGGCAGGTAGCAACGCTCTTGACAGACAAAATGTCCTCACCTCATCTTGCATGACAGGTGAGCCTTCACAAACTCGGTCAAGTTCCGAATCTGCAGGGTAAAGAATTTGATGCGACATTTTGGAAGCCATCGATTACCGAGCGTATTTGCCCCTGGAGGCGTGTACGCTTCTCTGCATTCCATAACTGGGCCCTGCACCACCCGCATCGCAACCTCAACTATTTGCTCACTCCCCAAGGAGGCAAGGCGGACAATGGTCCCGGTGAGTGCCGCCCGTCCGAAAATAACTGGTGCGGCGGTAAAGAACAAAGAACAGGCGCTGCACCTTTCACTCTTAAAAAAGGTCGGCGGCACTTACTAACAGAACACTAACCAGTTACGTCCCAGAGACTAGCGTTAGTTGCTTTTACTAACTGCAGATGACCTTAAAAAACTAAACGCGACTCTTAAAAAAGGTCGGCGCACTTACTAACAGCTGAGTGCGCAGCGCGACATAGTTACTTGTCCCAGTATTTAACACGACATATCAGTTAGTTGCTTTTACTAACTGTGGACAATCAACTGAATTGACCTAGAAAGAAATCAACGGGATGCTCGTGACCATGAGGAGAGCGAATATACTTAGTTACCTTAGAAATACATCTGCTCTTCTTGCTTTTTACATAGACACATTCATCACGCACATATCACACGCGGAAAGCTCCAACTGAATTGAGAAAGAAAGTCAACGGTCATAAAAATAAAATATTTAGCGATAATTTCGAAATATGCATTTTAATGTGAGCTTAGTTACCTTAGAAACCATGCGGGATGCAAAAACTTTTTAATCGTTTTATAGCCAGTAGCGGAAAGCTCCCGGTGTGGAAAAAAAGCTGGTCATAAAAAAAAATTTTAGTCAATAATCATAGAATTTGCTTCCTTGTTTAACGTGCAGCAGACTTAATGGGGATTTGCAAAAACTTTTAATCGAGGGTTCCCAAGTGGTAGGAACTACAGTTATTATGTTCTAATTCATAGGGGTAGTAAAATAAAAACCCTCTAACAAGAGCCTTTCAGTATCCCAAGCAAGACCCCGATCTCAGCCGGGAGAGTCTCCAGCGACCGCCCAACCCTGAGATTTGCGTTGTGGACGAGGAACCCTGCCGATATTTTGGGGTAGTAAACGCCGTAAAAAGTTCCCGACTACCCTTTTACGACGTCAGGACGCCAAGCAAGACCCCGATGACCGGCCCAGCGACCGCCCACCCTTGCCGTGGTTGTGGAGAAATCGCTGGCGCCACCGACGCGGCTCTCCGGCCTTGCCGTGGCGCTGGCGCCACGTCAGAGGCGTCATTACAGCCCTTTCGCAACCCTCGCATTCACGACTTGACTACTGCTACGGAGACGTCGGACCCGTTCTGCCACGGCCCTAGATTCGATGATGCGACTTTTGTTTTGGAGACCTCCGAGTTTCCCTGTTGCGACCCTTACGTCGGCGACGCATATCTCTCGTTTCGCAAACATTTCAGCAACACAGTTTCGAGTCAAATATATTTTTATTGGGTCCAGTAACGAAAACGCGGTTCGTGCAGAAGATGGACTCGCTTCAGCTGGGGACAACGAAGTGCCTGCTTCTCTGGCGCTCCGTGAGCGAGGTTCGACTCCAGAGGCGAGCAGCGGCCGCTCTCATACTATCCCGTTGGCGACAAATCCACGTGGCGACACAGGACGGTTGCTTCCATGGTCGCGACCCCTTCTCTGGCGAGCACGATTCCATGCTGGACGCGCCTTTCTGCTACGCTTACGTGCCCGACCAAAGCAAAGTCTCCTTGTCCGCGGACGAAACAGCATTGTTACTTCAGCGCGTCGATCAATTTGTGGAGGCCGGACAGGATATGAACACGACCACAGTGACACTGCATTCGCTGCATGTTCTCTGGGCACTTGGCTGCCCGCATGATCTGTTTCCTTTCGATCCTGGCGGGTGCTTTCTGGCCGAAAACCTGGAGCATGGTTTCTCGTCCCGGGTGACCATAAGAACATTCACAATCTTCACTTTTAGCCCGTAAGTCACTTTGATCCAGCAACCCAGCAAGCGCTCGTTGCCCGTGACGCTGGCTATACACATGTACCGAGATCGACGGCACCGAGACATCGAGCCAAATGCTCCACTGAATCCCCCAGCCAGCCTACAAGCATCGCTACTGTGGAATTATGCGCCGCCGGAAGTCGAACAACTGGTCGTAGTGAGGCCAGGACTTTGCCACTTCCCGTGCAGCTGCCAGCTAGCTCCCAACCAACTTGGCGGCGGCGGGAGTATGTTAAGAAATAAAGATGCGCAGGCAGGGGGCGACAGTAGGAGAGGAGAAGAGGAAGATGAGGATCGGAGGTGCGCACTGGCTGGGTAATCGACTCGATCACCACATCGGAAGCCAGACGCTGGTCCTCTTTCGTTACACTCTATTGGCCTTACACTGGAAATGGCTGCAGTACACGCATATAATGCTTATAAGCAAAACATTTTTTTTCTGCATTTTGGACAACAGCAATTAAATAAGAAAAGAAGTCTATTCTTCCGGCCTACGTCATTTTATTGCGCATGTCACACATCATGCCACACGCGTTGAAGTAACGTGGTTGCCTCGGCTAGCGACTTCGGATCAGCGACTGCGGATCCTAGTCGCGTCGCTGAAAAAATCGCTCCATGTGGTTAGCGCTTAAGTGTTTTAGCGACGCATGTATCAAATCTTTCCTTACCACACCCGAGAAGCACAAGAAAATTGTACACATAACGAAACACCTTCGCCACCCCTGCAGATTCCAAACGCGCCGACAACACCGTATCACACTTTGCAAGCACCATGTTACTGAGTATAGGGGCTATACAGGATCCAATGCAAATGCCTTGTTTTTGTATGAAGACCTTAATTGTCATTCCAGGTAGCAAAGGTGGACGTAGATACAAAGCTCGTCCCGTCGTCTTTCTGTGTCCGTGTTTTTTTTTTTTTTTTTTCTCGCGCTTTAGCATCTTTTACACTTCCGCTAATTGACTAGCCAGAGTCACATTTGATTAATAATCACTCTCAATGATTACAGATGATCGGCCGTCAAACGAACCGCCAAGCTCGACCACGCCCGCTTCACAACAAGCAGCGAGAGCAGTCTTTCTTGATATTTACCCAGCCGAACGAACCGCTTGCGCTCATTGACTAGCCAGAATAACCGTTAATTAGTATAATCACCATTACGAACTACAGATGATCATCGATACGCCGGCCTTGGCTCTAGTGAGCGGTAGCGGAGCGGACGGTTGAATGCAAAATCAAGACCGACTATTCTCACCGCGTCAATTGTAAAGTGGGCGCGAAGTTAGCTGTTACAAAACGCTGGCACAACCACGCAAAAAAAAAAAAAAAAAAAAAAAACAAGTCCGGGGGGATATTCGAACCCGGTACATTAGTGCAATTATCCGAGGCGCAACCTCTACACCAAATCTGAATTTTTTTCTTCTTTATTGCCTGGATTCGACAATTCACAACACATCACAGATCAACAGCGTAAATGATATACAACAAAAACGTGGTGAGGCGGCCCGACTTAGGGCTAGTGATGTCCTTTAAAACTCTTTCAATAAGCTGCTCTATCTTTGGCAGCCACACAGGCGAGACCTCTTGAGATTTAATTACTTCCACATAACGACCTACACTTTCTCTGAAGTACTGCTTTGCGGAACGGGCATCTACGTCGTTGTACAGTCTTGCTGTGCGTGAGCGCCATATGCTGTGGAGGCCCAGCGCCATGACTAAGTCATAAATTCCACCCTCTGTCTACGGAGAGATACCGTATGCCATGAGGGTTTAGCGGGAAGTCTTTGCAAAGTGTTCTCTGTAAAACATCCCAAAAATATACGCCCTCCCAACAATGCAAAAAAAACGTGGTCTATCGTCTCCGGCGATTTGCACCTAAAGCAATCTGTCCCCCATGGCACAAAAAGCCCCCTTTCTTCCATAAAAGTCCGGACTAATAATGTTCCCGTGTGTAGCCTAAAGAAAAAAGACTTTACTCCAGGCTGTACTTGCATTCTTTTCACCCCTTTGAGCACATCCTGGCCGGGTCCTCCACAGTACATAGCTCTGAACAAGGGCACAGGGAAGACAACATCCACAGTATCATTGTACAGGGTTTTCCGCTTCACTGTGCTTAAATAATCTTTAGAGAAACGTGCACTCAAAAAGTTCACACTCCCAACTACTTCTTTCAAAAATCCTTAAATACCCCCCGACAGGTCCTCGGTGGTGACAACATAGTCAGGAAGTACTGAAGGTTGAGCAAGGCGTCTGTTCCGCCGGTTTTGCTTTCGTCTGGACGGAACTGTACACATTTCACGCCGGCTCCGTCTGGACGGAACGCTAAGCTCTCAGCTGTATTCAGTCTGGACGGAAGCATAACCCGCACTGCTGCGTTCCCTCTGGACGGAACTTTAGCACTTGTATATCGTTCAGTCTGGACGGAACGCTAGCCACAGCTTTTTTTAAATCCCCAGATGCACACTAGTAGAAATTCTAATGCCCGTTTCGAAGTATGTAAAGCTGTATGTATTGAGAAAAGCTTTGTACTTCGAAGTCCGGAATATAAATATGCATACCTCTGCAAAGTTGGCTCGGCTCACTAAAACTCACTGACAAATATATTTTCGAATCACCACTCACTCAAACTCAGACTCATTTCTGAGCAGCACATCTGCGCTTACTCAAACTCAAATTAACAGTGAGAGCAAAACTCAGAACTCATGCGGTCCAGTGATTTCCCTACACCCCCCCTAGGGGGTGTGTAGACCCCCCTAGTTTTTCTGGACACCCCCCATTGAATCCCCAAATTTGAATGAGCTGATGAGTAAACTATCGAAGGCCCGGAGGTACCCGATGCGCGAGATGCTATTGACGTTGACCGACATGTTTTTAATCATTTCATCGCAAAAGCGGTGCAGTGCTACAGCAAGAAGCCTAGACGGTTGTAAATAAGGTGCGGCGTTATGAAGTTCTGGTCTTCAAAAATGCGTACTTCTCCAATTTTTATTTTGGAATTTATTGCTTGGTTCTTTCATTCGCAATAAAAACGCTTTGTGTTTCTGTAAATGTATAAATAAAATTTCGCGCTTTCGATATTCGAATATTTTTTTCAGCATCTTTATTTGGACCATGTGCCCGGTCTTCAATTGCTTTTGTTTTCATGGACCCTGGATGATTAGCGCTGCTTTCACGCTGCGTCAAGTAAGACGTGTGCAAGTTTAATTATAAGAACTGCAAATAAATAACATATCGATTCGTCAGAGGCCACTGGTACATGTACCACCCGGGGATCCACCAGACACAGCGCGGCGGACGACATTCTGGTCTGGGGCTCATCGAAGGAAGAGCACGATGAACGCCTACGTGCAGCGTTGACTTGCAAACCAAGGGTGTGGTCGCTCTATTTCAGCGCGCATGCCGCGCATGAAACATGGTGTCAGAAGTGCATAGCCTGTCGGACTAAGCGTACAAGATGGACCTTCTGCCTCCCCACGAGCGGCTTGTATTGTCGGAAGGAGCAGCGTATTGAACTCTTCTTCAGAGCTACCGCGCCGGACAAAGAACGAACGTCAGCACAGAAGGCTGCCATTTTTCTTCTCGTCGCCGGGCAAGAAGCAATTGACATTTTTAACACATTCCCATTAACGGCAGAGCAACGAGAGGACTACGATGCTATCGTCAAGGCTTTCGAAGAGTACTGCACGCCACGGTGCAACGAGACCTTCGAGCGGCACGTACTGCGCTCTATAGCAACAACAAGATGACGAACAATTCGAACAGTTTTTGCGCGACATACAATTGAAAGCACAGTCGTGTGGCGAACTAAGGAACTCTATGGTCAGAGATCAAATAGTGCGTGGAATTGCCGACAAAAAGTTACGCGCACGACTCGAGTTCTGCAAAGCAGCGGAAGTGGCGGCCGCGCAGAACCGCTCCCTAGAAAGCGAAGCTAAGGTGCAGATGGACAATCTCACGCGGGAGGTCACCGTCGACGCTGTGGCTACTGTGGCAGGAGTCATGAACCGAGACAGTGCCCAGCTTGGGGCAAAACATGCACGCTCTGCAACAAGAGGAACCACTTTGCGTCTTGCTGCAGGAGCAAGAGGGGCGTACATGAGGTAGGCGCCGCTACAAAGGCAGAGGCATCGGACCAGGCCTCGGACGCTTCGGATGAGGATTTCCAAATCCTAGCCGTGCAAATCGGCAACGTTTCAAGAGGGCAGGACTGGACCGTGAGCTGCGATATAGCCGGGCACGCAACAGAAATGAAAGTCGACACAGGGGCACAGGCGAATGTCCTGCCGTAATGTCAAAGCCGCTTGCAGCCGTCGAGTACAGTACTCACGAGCTACGAAGGGAGTAAGATACTCCATCTCGGCACCATTACCTTGCCTCTGCGAATAGGAGAAAAGCAACACGACGTACAGTTTTTTGTAGTGAAGAAAGGCAAGCAAGCCTTGCTCGGGTTGGAGTCGTCCGAGCGCTTCGGGTTGATTGCACGAGTACACGACGTGGCTTCGTCGGCGGCCTCAACTGGCGACACTGACTTTGTGGCAGAGTTCCCAGAACTGTTCAAGGGACTAGGTTGCATACGGAAACCGTACAGTCTTGCAATGAAGGACGACGCCCCGCCCACCGTTATGCCACCGAGAAAAGTGCCGCATGCACTTCGGCGCCCACTTCGGGAGGAGCTGGCCCGGATGGACACCGAATGAATCATATGCAGGATGGAAGAGGCTTCAGATTGGGTGAGCCCTCTTGTAATTGTTCGAAAAAAAGATGGTCGCCTGCGAATATGCATGGACCCTCGGTACATTAACCGAAGCCTCAAACGAGAGCACTACCAGCTACCGTGTCGTGAAGAAATAGAGGCAGAACTTGCAGGGGCTGCGGTGTTCAGCAAGCTTGACGCAAATTGTGGTTTTTACCAGATCCCGCTAGACGAGAAAACATCCAAGATGTGCACCTTCAGCACACCGTTCGGGAGGTACCGATTTTTGCGCCTTCCATTCGGGATCGCGTCAGCACCCGAAGTCTTTCAGAAGGCGATGAATGAGGTCTTCGAAGGCCTGCCAGGCACGCGTGTATACGTGGACGACATTCTGGTCTGGGGCTCGTCGAAGGAAGAGCACGATGAACGCCTACGTGCAGCGTTGACTGCAGCGAGAAATGCAGGTCTGACACTAAACAAAGAAAAATGCATTTTCGCCACAACTGAAGTAAAATTCTTGGGGGACCGAATCAGCAAAGACGGGATAAAGCCCGATGAAGGTCTAATCAAATGTGTAGCTGACATGCCACGGTCATCGTGCAAGCAGGAAGTCCAAAAGTTCTTGGGTGTCGCGAACTACTTTGGCAAATTCATACCCCATCTTTCAAGGAGAACTGAGGCTCTATATAAGGTCGTTAATAAAGAATGATGTTGCGTTTGTATGGGAGGCTAATCATGACAAGGAATGGAAGGAGCTTATTCGGGCTTTGACGTCAGCTCCATTGCTGGCAATCTTCGACCCGTCGAGGCAAACAAAACTGTCAGCTGAGGCGTCAAGCTTTGCTGTAGGTGCTGCACTGTTTCAGCTTCACGATCAAGATTGGCGCCCAGTGGCTTATGCATCAAGGGTGCTCTCAAGTGCTGAAACAATTTATGCACAAATCGAAAAGGAGGTTCTCGCTGTGACTTTTGCATGTGAGCGCTTTAGAGAATTTGTTGTCGGGCTCCCTGTGATTGTCGAAACGGACCACCGACCTTTGCTTGCCATTTCGCAGAAGAACTTGAGTGAAATGCCCCCACGCTTGCAACGATACTTTTTGAGACTAATGCCCTTTGATATTACGTTACAGTATGTTCCTGGGAGGCAGCTGCTCTTGGCAGACACACTGTCAAGGATTCCGGGGACTCAACCGTGCAGCCCAGAGTGTGAACAAGACGTATCCATCCATGCGACCTGCAGCGTGCTGGCCAGCATAGTAAGTGAGAACACGAAGACTGAACTGGCTTCCGCCACCTTAGATGATCCATACCTCAGCCAAGTAGCGGAGTCCCTCCAGGAAGGGGCGACCGGTCTCGGGAGAACTTGCACCCTTCTCATCGGAACTGTCGTATGTTGACGTGTGTGCTTCTACGAGGCAGCAGGGTGGTCATCCCAAAGAGTCTTCGAAAAGACATGCTACAACGCCTACATGGCGGCCATTTAGGACTCAACAAATGCAAGGCGAGAGCACGCCTCTTGATGCATTGGCCTGGAATGAACTCTGATATAACATCACTTGTTGGCCAATGTGCTACATGCCGTCAGTTCGCCTATCTTCAACCTCCGGAGCCGTTGTTGCCGAGGCAGGTGCCAGCTCAGCCGTGGCAGCGAATTGGAGTCGACCTGTTGAGTATGGGGGGCAAGTGTTACTTGGTCGCCTACTGCGCATACTCTAACTACCCAGAAGTGGAACGTTTGCCTCAGACGACCAGTCAAGTGGTAGTGGACAAGTTAGCGATGATGTTTTCCCGCCACGGAATACCCATGGAGGTCTGCACAGATTGAGGGTCCCAGTTCACATCTCGCGAATTCAAACAGTTTGGCGCTAAATGTGACTCATACCATCTCTATCCCGAAATTTCCAGGGCAAATGGGCTAGCGGGAAAAAGGTGTTCAAGTCATAAAACGCTTGCTGAAAAAAACGGAGCACGCCTGGCGAGGACTTTTGGGTGGCTCTCCTAAATTACCGAGTGTCGCCCCTGGTGGATGGACGCTCCCCTAGCCAACTCCTCATGGGACGGTCCCTCAGGGGAAGGCTCCCAGACTTCTCAGCAAATCCAACACAGTTGGTCAAGAAGCACACACAAAGCCTCGGCAAGGGTCAGTCCCTCACACCACTCGCCCAAGGAGACATTGTTAGAATACGAAACGACAAAGTATGGGACCCTAAGGCCAGAGTTGAGCGCTGCATTGGCCCTCGGTCATACATCGTCTACGCCGAAGAAGGTCAAGCGCTACCGAAGGAACCGCCAGCATCTCATGAAGACTTCCGAACCTTCGAGCCATGTGCCTTCACAGCGAACGAGGGCTACGAAGCCCCACCAACAATTCTGCCACCTACAGGACGTACATCAGTGAGTCCGCACCCTGCACCAGACGCAGCACCAGACAGTCCAGCTGCACCAGTGTCCCCTATGGTGCATCGCCCACCGAAGGACCCGTGTGTGGTGACTGACCAGCCGCAGGTATCGTCACACCATGCGCCACAAGAAGCCGACCCACTTCCTCGAAGAACCACGAGGACACGCAGGGCACCGGCACGCTTCGCAGACTACGTCACCTAAAGAGAAAGGAGAATGTACCACCCGGGGATCCACCAGACACAGCGCGGCGGTCTGCCCCTCCTGGCAACCCTGGGTGGGGGAGACGAGCG
Organism: Haemaphysalis longicornis; assembly: GCA_013339765.2. Taxonomy (NCBI): domain Eukaryota; kingdom Metazoa; phylum Arthropoda; class Arachnida; order Ixodida; family Ixodidae; genus Haemaphysalis; species Haemaphysalis longicornis. Next base: position 16,582,705 of record CM023454.1, read on the forward strand.
CGCGCGGGTAGCGGCTAATAAACAGTTTCCCACTTGCAAACCAAGGGTGTGGTCGCTCTATTTCAGCGCGCATGCCGCGCTTGAAACAGTACAGAGCAAGAACAACCCGTGAAGAGGTACGAGCAAAGCATATATCGACAAGCACTCACCCAAAATTACTTCGACTGAGGCCGCCTTTGACTTGAACTAAGTGCAGTAAACACGCATATAATTTACTTTCTTCATTGATTCGATGCCGTTCTTTGTTTACAACCGTAATCTTTGCAGAAGCTTTTTCAGCATGTACGTTTAAAATTTGGCGAGGCGAAGCGCTACGGAAGCTAATCCTGGCGTTTTAATAAATCGGGAGCGTACAATCGGTGCCTGATTTATAAGTGCTGCATAATTCGTGTACTACCTAAACATTGTTTCAAGAACTCAAATTTCCGTCACTGGCCCTGGTAAAAGTTCAAAAGTCCTTATACGTTGAAAATGGCGAGAAATTAAAAAAAAAAACTGAATGGACCTTCATGGTAAAAAATGAATTTCTATAAAATTGTTTTTTCTTAGATGGAATATAAAGCACCGCTTCTCAGGTGTATATATATATATATATATATATATATATATATATATATATATATATAGAAAATGAAAAACGTACGTCATGGGGATGAGAGTTTGGTTAACAGACGTCTATTATTTAACTAGTGGGATAAAAAAACAGCTTTTCTAGTTTATGAACCCCCCCCCCTCCCCCCAGAGCCATTGAGGCACCCCTTGATTCGATGCCAGGGGAAACCCCTGATGCGGTTCTAAACTCAAAGCGTACTCAAACTCAAAATGTAAGCAGAAGTCAAAATGTGCTCAAAACTCAAAATGGTCTGAAAACTCAAAATGTACTCAAACTCAGTTGGGCTTAAACTCACTCAAGCTCAAACTCATCATGCCACACTAGCCTCGCGTTCACTCAAACTCAATCTCACGGGTGAGTTTGAGCCCGAATGAGTCTGAGTGAGTGGACTTATGAGTGAGTCCGCCGACCTCTGTAAATATGTTGGATGCATTTCGAGCTATTCTAGTGACAAGTGCAGCTGCAATACGATAGAAAAGCTGAAAAACTGATTCGATAATTAACTTTGATTGCTAAGAGTAAGTCGGTTTGGTGATAATTCATGACAGATATATACATAACAGTACAGACAATGACCAGGAAAGCCTAAAGGCTCGCGCGTCACGTGTGCCCGGAACCGTGTACGCCAGTGAACGTGTGTATAGTGTGTGCGGGCAACATCGCGGCAACTCTGGCCCACATCCTGTGGGACTGTGCAGTGCACCCCGTGGAAGCTTGCCGACCTCTACGGCCGGCTGCCGGGACACCATAACGAGTGCCGTCTATTCGACCGGACCTGGAACGCACAACTCTAGCCGTCTCCAGCAGCTCGAGGCTGCTCTCGCCAGGCAGAGAGAAGCGGAGGAGCCTCGCAGGACGGGGGGGAAAGGGACGAACTCCCGCAGTACCTTTCGCCGCACCGCTCCACGCCGGACACCGGCGGGGCCTAGTCCCCCCGGAGGACGTCCGTGAACGTGGGTGTGGGATGGTGGAGGCTCTGCGCATCCCGACCTCCACTCCCTGCTGGCCTCAATACAAGTCTTTCTCATCTCATCTCTCTCTCTCTAAAGTACCACGATATGTTGATCGAGATTTGAGAAAATGAGCTTTTTTGGCCTAGAAAAAAATGGGGCATTGACTCGCGGCTTTCCAGGTCTGCTGCCATTATACTGTTCCGACGTGCTTCCTGGTCGTGCTTCCTATGATCTCGGCTCATGTAAACTGGTGCATTGACACAGTTCAATTTCAAATGGTGTTGTGATTGAATGAAGCTCTAAATTGAATGCATTATTCATGAAAGACTTCACCGGGAACACGTTTCCCTTAGCAACTCATTTTTGTGTGGCAAAGTTGGGGTCCCTCCAAAATGTTCTTATAGGCTTTTGTACAACCACTGGGAAGGAGACGTCCCGAAAAGTACCTGGCCATACCTTCCTGCATGGAGCAACCAGCATAAGTAGCAAATTTTTGGCAGTGCTTGAGTGTCTCCAGTGCTCAATGGTACTTTGCGAACCTGCAGAAATTGAACTTCCATAACAGCCATTAGCTTGCCATTTTGCATGCAATGACTTGCTCTGGCGGTACATATTCAAGAGATACCGAACAAACCTCTCAAATATAAGGTTTTAGAAGTTTTTCAAGTTGGGCAATACGTTGTGTTACACTATACCAGAAGCTGGGCTATGTTATGTAAAAACTAGACGTCCAAGGGGTGTAAGCGTTCAACTAGATACATCACCCTACATAAGTGTGTTCTTCCTCACGCATGTGTGTATCTCTGCTGTCAAACGGCGAAGAGTCGAGTTTTTAAAGCAGTGACCACACCGGAAAAGAACCAGGCAAGAGTATTTTTATTATGTCTTCGTGGTACATCCTGACTGTAGCTATTGAACTAATCTTATTTTTGAGACCAGCGCATTATGAAGCACTAAGTGATCTCAAATTAGTCCTACGCAACCATGTAGCTGTAGCAAGCTGCGGGCCTCGTTGGGATGCACTCGATAATATTTGGGTACGCAAGCTTCCATGGGCAGCTTCGCTCTGGAAACCCACACAAATTAGTTTCGTGGAGATGCTAGAACACAACGTTCTGAGCGGCGTAATTACGGTCGCCTTGGTTCCACCGCATCACAAAGACGGACAGAAAAATATCGATGTTGATTTGCACCTGCCGCATGGTAGAGTTCACGTGTACTGTACGCCGAAAAAAAACCATGCAGCCGAAGGCGTTGAGCTACGCTGTCTTGAGGGATGACTGGTACAATGAATCTTTCTGTGGGGTTCAGTGGGGCATGTGCGTAGCGGGCTTCTCCGGAAGTTCCTGTGGTATAGAGTGTCTTGCACCGACAATAATTTTTGGAAGTAGCTGCAGCCTCTTTACCAAAGAAACTCAGAAAGGTTCCACCATAACTACGTTCAGGAACACTGTTGTCGGCTTCGGGTACCTCCGGTCCTCCTCATTGCATAATAAGGCATCATCGTGCGGCACTGCGTTGCTAGGTACAATTTTCGAACCTCTCCGTGTCTACAACTCAACGCCGTCAATCATCTTTGGGCAAAATTCCGTGACAATTCATAGCCTCCTCTTGCGAGGCGATGCTGATATTAGAGGTGACTTGCCTTCTCTAAACAAATTTGACTTCCGGGACTTCTTTATTCCTCCGTCAGTGGCGTACACTTACGAAACTTTTTATACGCACCGTGGTGATTCGCAGCTTGTATCTTTGTTCAAAATATTCGCTGAATCAAAGGACACCCTACTGCTTACAGTTGCATTTTTTTCTTTGCTGCTCTCTAGTTGTAATCACGCTAAATTTAAAACCACGAAGGATTTTATCTAGGACGTCTCTAGACACCATCATGTTTCTCGCAGCTTCCTTGTTCGCTAACGCTTCTCCAATTCCACCACGGAGCATTAGGGTTCAGGCGAAATATTTGGTTTACTGCTTCTGGCTTCTGGGAATTCTCCCGCTGTCCACTTTCTTGCGAACTGAGCTGACTTCTAGACTAAGTTCAAAAGTCGAGGCCGAGTTTATCGATACCGTCGGCAAACTAAAGAGCACGCTTATTAATAAAAAATTACAGGCCTGCATTTCTCAAGAACTGCTCGAGGCCCTCGTGGGGTCGAACATTGCCTTTCCGGACACAATCTACGGTCGCCTTTTTAGAGCATTATTAAAACCCAGTAAAATAAACGATGTCTTACGTCCGAATTCGTTGTCCTGCTTGAAGTGCGCCCAAAATGAAGACCGCGTTTGCGTATCAAACTGGCTCCCGCCTTGCTTAGTTGACGCACTTGGAGGGGTCGTTGAATCAAGGGGGAACCTAGGCTTCGCTATGAGGACGACACCTGGGAGGAGGAAGTACCCGCACGCGAAGTCGTACGCTCAGCTTCTTCGAAGGGTATTTGAAGCTTCCATTATGCCGCCACAAAAAGACAAAATTTTGTGTGAGATTGCTGCAGTGAAAGTTGCCTCACTGAACGCTCATAATTTAGCTGGACGAGCCATAGAATTCCTAAACTTTGCAAACATTTTTCTGGTCTGTTTAGGCATTACGATTTTGGTTTTTTCCTTTGAAGTTTTATTGGCTGCGCACCTTGTTGTCTTTCCGTGTATCTGGAATTATTGCCAGCATTCAACCAACAACTGGTGTGGTTTGGCAAACCCTACTGAAAAGTTGACACCTGAATCGGCATTGGATTGTTACGGAGAGCAGGAAACATCAAGAATGTCGACAGCTGTATTTATATGTTCTTTAATGGGCAGCACAGACTGTGGTTCTGTGAAGCACTGCTATAAGACAAATAAACAACATAAAAACAAATGGGAAAGTTTTAGGCGATCGTCAGTAAGAGTGCATCTTTGGTTTTTGTGTATTCTTGTGGTTGCTACCAATCGAATTCTCCGAAAATTAAAAAAAAAACGTTAAACTGTGTGGTTATATTTTTTAAATGTCCATGCTTCCAACTGAAACACTGGACGTGTCCAACACGCGAAATGGGTGCTCACGTACGACAAAAATGACGCTCAAGTGAAAATACGCAGTGGCAGCAGATTTTGATGCTTCATTATATCTTCTTACGGTAGTATTTCACTTGTCCAATTATTTTTACCTTTTAAATTTTTCTAGTTTAGTAGGTCACTCCCGCCATCATGCGTCATTACACATTAACAAATGTTGACATGCTACACAGGTAACAGGAGGTTCCGTGACGGATATGACGTCAGCGAAATGTTCGTGTATCCGGGAATAAAACACTTCCGTGTTAAAAATACAACCAGACTACTACTAGGTTCATGCTACCGTGCGTCTGACGCCAGTACAGTCGCGTGCGATTTGAAGGTAATCGCGTGAGCGTCGACCGACCACGACGATGACGTTTCCGCATTGCTTGTTTTACTGCGCCTGCTTCCTAATTTACGCATTCTTCTCTCCCTCGCTCGCTGTTTTTTGAAGCAACCATCACTTCCGCGGCAAAACAAAAAACCCCTTCTTTTTTTTTCGTAGCGTAAGCTACACTGGCCGAGGTTGAGCAGTTTCGCGTGGACCCCGAAGGGCCGTGCTGCGCAAGCGTGAGGAGCACTGGATTGGATTAAATTGGATTGGATTGAAAATCCAATCCAATTGGAGTACGGGAGTGTAAAGAATTGGGTCTGCACATTCGCCGGTCGGCGCATTCCATAGGAGTGACGTCAAAGCCACGGCAGACGCACTGGAGCCGGCGTGTGCCCAGATGTGCGCCTCTGTTGCGCAGTAGCCAAGTCTGACGCTGCGCCGGAGCCGCTTGATAGCCGTTTTGCATGGCTCCTGGAGAGCCGTGCTGCGCATGCGCGAGGAGCAGTGACTGGATTGCATTGGATTGGGTTGCTGAACCTTAGCTGACGCTACGTATAGGGACCGGGCGGCCGTCCACCACCGTGCAGCGAACAGCGCCGCCCGTAGCCGAGCTGGCGGTCAGCAACTGCTTTCTGTGTTTTTCTGCGGTGCGGCTTGCAAAGCGAACGTTTTTTTATCCTTGAGTGTGGGTGTGACACACGTGTGTTATTTACAGCGACGACGTCCAACCTGTCGTATCTTTTAAGTGCGAATGAGGAGTATATTCACTCCCACAAAGCCGGTTATAAGCGCGGCGCTGGCCTTTGGCACCCTGAAAGCGAAAGACAAAGTTCCGGCCCCAAAACAGACCGCCGTCCGTCGTGTTTAATTTCACATAGCAACAGCTGCGGGTGCGCGCGCTCCTCGTAGTTGGTAAATGGTTTTTCTTCCTTGGCAACGGGGGGAGATGGGCGCGCGCTGCCTGGCCGCTGACATGGCACATACCTTGGTTGCCTTCTGGATTCACGTGGGGGATTGGCCAGGAATCGGGCGTGATAAATCATTAGATGGCTAGAGTACTCTCCAAATCTAAACTTTTTCCAGACTGTGGTGGACGAAATTTCAAAGCAGATCCGCTCTAGCAATCGCGCGTTTTTGGTGTCTTCAAGGCATTACACGATTTTTAGGTACTGGTGTTGAGACATACCATTAAAAAACACCGTGGTGGATTGGCTCGGGCGTAGCTGCCAATTTCAAGGAGCTGCCACAACGCTGAGGGGGTAAAACCGCTCTAAGGGGAGGAGGGATGGTTTTTAGCTTGGGCTGTTGAGTTGGTGAATAACTTTGGCTCTTGAAACAACACAAATACCACCACAAACGGTGTCTGTGAATAAATGCATCTTTCTTTCTTACACGGTAATCCATCTCGTATCTTTCTTGTGCCTTTCTATTTAAAGTGTATCCCAGTGTGTGTGTGTGTGATGAATTTAATATTGCTAATAGTTTGATTCTCTTCGCGCGGAGCCAGGCGCAGAGCGCTCGCGAACATTACCGAACATTTAAGAAGAAAATAATACGTAGTTTTTATTCGCAAATGGAGCCAAGCGCAGATCAACTCGTGCATTCGCACTTTCACATTCTTCCCCTCGGGGAAATGCGGCCACCAAAACATACAAAGGAAAGCAAACACGACAAAAACAACGGGAGGCTTTTCTTTTCGACGAGGGGAGCGCCGAGTATCTTTTCAACAGACAATTTTTTTTTTATCAGACCCGCGCACGCATGTGGCTTACCGCATGACGGCAACGGGGGGGATGGGCGCGCGCTGCCTGGCCGCTGACATGGCACATACCCACGTGGGGGATTGGCAGCACAAATGGGAGATAAAAAGGCGCAAGTGTTTACTTGCGATTGCATTTATTTGCAGCGCATGTCTGGGATCTTTCTTCCTTTGTGTTTGTTGTGGTGTGTGTGTGTGTGATCTCTCTTTCGCGACATAACAAGCGAAATTCTTCCCCTCGGGGACAATGAACAAAACAAAAACGAACGGGCAGCACAAATACATTTGCATCTGTTGCATAACAAGCGAAAACAATAACAAAACAAAAACGAATACTTCTAAGGTAAGGACTTGGGCTTGAATTTAACGATCACAGCATCGACATCACGATTTCGCTCTTAACACTTTGTCGCAGCCCCCATGTTTTGCTTCAGCTGCTCCACTGAGCGCGGCACAGAAGCGTACAATGAAGGCACCAAGTCGGGGTCCTGTAGGAGAAGGTTCCATTCTGCTTCCACTGCCGCCCAAAGTGTCTGCATTAACGTTGTAGACGTTGCAGCGAGCCAAATTTGCCTTCAATTATTCCCAAACATTCTCGATTATGTTCAGGGGCTTTTGGGGGGCCGCTTAGCTACGCGACACCACTGGTATTTATGTTATGCTGCACTGATGATGATGTCTGGACAGGGAAACCATCGTCCTGAAAATAAAAACAGCCAACCGGGAATGGGCCATATACAGCGAAAGGAAGCAAGATGGTATTAATGATGCTATTATAAATGTTGGCCGTAAGGCGTCCGGGAACCCGATGGAGGGGACCCAGACCACCGTAGCTTATGGCGCCCCAGACGTTCACGGATACTTGACCGTTTGCTGCTACGTTGCGAATGTTGCCCTCCTCGTAGCAGCAACAAAACCGACGAAACACACGCATTGCGTATTAATCTACGCACAGATGCAATGCCCTTACCATGAACAGGGGACTCTCCAAGCACGAAGTCGCTGGTCCCAGCTTGATGCGAACGTAGATTCATCGCTCAAGATGACCTGTTGCCACTCATCCGTGGCCCAGTTTTCGTGGTCGCTTGCAAGCTCTAGACGCTTCTGCCGACTCGTTGATGTCGACGACGGCTTTCTTGCTGCCGCATAGCTGTTTAGCCCGGACGCGTTAAGACGGCACCCGATGGCAGAAACGCTGATGCACAGCCAGAGCTCTTCTTTGATTTTCGCCGCTGTTGTAAAAGGATCACTGACGGCGGCGGCAGCAATGATTAGGGCATCCTCTACTTGAATGGTCTTCCCCGCCCTCCTTTGATGCGGCGCCTCCCCCAAACGAGATTGCCGCTAGAACGCATGTAGGATTTGGGGAACTGTCTTCTGTGGGCGGTTAACATTCCTGGCAATTTCTCGCTGAGACAAAACTTGGCTAAACTTATATATTTCTCGTCGCTCTTCCAGAGATACTCGGCGTGGCATTTTTTTTTTCAGCTTCAATTGTTCCGCTATTTATAATGCAGTATTTTTGGATGGTATTCACTGTCAATTTCTTCGCTCGACAACACTGGAAACGGCCACGGACACGGCGCGGCTTGTGACACTGCGCCCGCACGCCACAGAAAAAAAAAAACACCCTGCGTGCGTCGTCTGCTCCGCTTCAACCCGATTCTCAACGGTGGGGTCAACAGAGGCGTTATTAATCGCACTCACATTGGAGTCGAGGCATTACTTTGCGTTCGGTGGGGTAGAGTTTGGAACGTCCAACACGCATCATGTGCTTAGCACGTACAAGTACCGCCATCCAGCGGAGCCCTACGTAACCAGCGACGGCATGCGTCTCTCGCCAGTGAATATATCCCATATAACGACAAGCCCAAAATTTTGATTGGTGCATAAGTACAAAAAAACGAGATGGTAATAAAATTTCATCTAAAGCTGCGCAAGATATATGGTACAGGGGCGTTGCAAGTGACAGCAGTTCTCGAAAAGGTGCGCGCAAACACTTCGCCGGGAAATACAGGGCAATTATAACAATGGGTGCTATCACTGCTGACGATAGCCAATAAGAAAGCGCAGACGTGATTGCCACACAAAATCACCAAAAACCGGAAAGCGTGGTTTACTAGCCGCGGGAGTAATGACTGCTCAAAGGAACAGCGACCGAAGGAGAGCGGAGAATGCATAAACTAGGTCCCAGGCGCGCCGAGAATGCCGCGCGCGGGCGTTATCGTTTTTACCGGTCCAAGCTCGCGCGATTACCTTCAAACCGTACGGAGCTTGCCGTCTGCTGACACGTCACGGTGGTCGCCGTTTTTTAAAGCAAAGCTTTCTACCTCTACCAGCCAACGGTTCTTTAGCGGCGTGCGGGACAATAAACTCCCAACGCGGCGGAGGCAGCAGCGGGGGGGGGGAGGAGGGCGGAGGATTTCACTCACTGAGCACACTGTAGATGGCACGGCGCATTTATCAAGCGTTCCCCGCGCGGAGGTGCCTGCTCGCCGGCGGGCGCGTCGGCAGTACGGCTTTGTCGTCTGCTTTAGCGATGGTTGTTTTGGGCCTGTTTGGCGCAGCTTCGCGTCCATTGCGCGCTTCCTTCGCACGGCTTGATGAACTGGTTGGACAGCACCACCTGGGTAACCTGAACCCGACGGAATTAAGTGGTCGTACGGCACAGGTACGTAAAAAACGCCGCAAAAATAAAGGTCCGATTCCTGCCACCCAATTACCGTTTCCCACCTTCTATAGAATATATTCTATCGGTTGGCCACCCTAGTACAGAAAGAAATATTGCTGCCTGAATCACTGCAGCGGTGTCGTGTCCTTTGTTTACAAAGATCAGACTCCAAGACACACGGGCGTTGAAAACAGCTGTGGCTTGAGTATTTTGTGCGATTTTCTTGTATTCAGCCTGGTACGCATAAGCACAGCCCAAAATTATCCAGAACAGCACATATATTTAATGGTCAACTTTACTTGTTTCACCAAAAATTACGCCCACCTCCCCTCGCGGGAACCCTGGTGTGATGCGACGCTGAGGGGGTTCAAGCGCAAGCGGAGAGCAACCGACGACCGAAAGGCCGCCGGAGAGCAGCACACCAGTTATATGCGCAGCGCGCTGGAGAGGAGACCGCGGAGAGAGATGGAGAGGAGACCGCGGAGAGAGAATGCACATGCGCAGCACCGCGCGCAGCGCCGCCCCCGGCGGAGTGAGTGCGCGCACCGCGCAGCGCCGCCCACGGCGGAGTGGGCGCGCTGGGCCGCACACCCGCAGATGTTGAGAGAGTGTTCGCTCTCACCTGGGCACGCGCCGGCGCCAGTCGTCTGCCGCGGCTATGACGCAACACAATCCAACAAAATCCACTTTAATCCAATCCAAGCCAAGCCAAGCCAACTGAATCCAATGCCCCTCGCGAATTCGCTTCGGAGAGGAGAGGAGGGAGCTGCGGACGCCGACGACGATCGGAGAGGAGAGGAGGTGAGCGGAGGAGAGTGCGGACGCCGACGACGATCGCGTGCTCTTCATAAAAGAAAAAAAAGCGTGTGTTTTCGCGTCCATAAATTTTCCGACATCACTCCGCTGTCTATTGTTCCTTTTTCTATAGATAGTTCAAATCTGCCGCTATGCTTGTCTAAATTGCATGACTCTATCTGCCTCCCGTCAACAAATCATGCTGGCATTCATACCCTCGGAGCAGGCTAGTGAGAAACTCTGCATCCCTATCGTCACCGACCCGGATCCCTATCAAACTTCTAGAGACTATACCCTCTCTACAAGAACTGCGCCCCCTAGAGGGGGTCGCCGAGTTTCCCCATCACGATGCGCAACACCCGTTAACACTAATGCAGAGACCCTTGCGCAATTGGTGGTGTAATAATAAGGTTCCTTCTATGCCTGTCCTATTCATCATTATCATCATCATCATCGTTATCATCATCAACAACAACAGCCTATTTGTGTCCACTGCAGGACGAAGGCGTCCCCTATCGACCTCCACCCGTTTCTGTCCTGTGCTGCCCGTGTCCATTTCTTGCCAGCGAATTTTTTTTATTTCATCTCTCCATCGAGTTAATGGCCTTCCTCTTCTTCTAGTCCCGCCTCTCGGTGTCCATTCTCTTGTCCTTGTGGTCCACCTGTTGTCCGTTCGTCGTACCACACGGCCAGCCCAAGTCCATTTCTTTTCCTTAACGTGGACTATGATGTCATCTATCCGAGTTTGTTCCCTAATCCAGGAAGCTCGTTTTCTGTCCCTAAGCGTTACTCATAACATTATTCTCTCCATGGCACGTTCAGCGGACCTAAGCTTGCTTTCTAATTGTTTAGTAAGTCGCCATGTTTCCGCTCCGTATGTCATCACCGGCAGGACGCATTGGTTGAATACCTTTCTTTTTAGGGATAGAGGCATCTTACTTTTCATTATTTGCGAGTGCTTGCCGAATGCACCCCATCCCTGGTTGAGAAATACAGTTCCCCAACGATGCCATAATCCACGCCTCGCACAGCGGTCAATCTCCTGTGCACATGCGTCATGCGCTGGGGCCAGCAGTCGAAATAAAACGCGGAGGCGTGGGCCCTCCGCGGGGGCCCGCAAGTCATGTCGTCCAAGACGACCAAGACGGACGACGACAGGTCCGCGAGCACCACTCGCCAGCTCAACGCCGAAGAGGCCAAGGCCCGCGCTCCCGAGAAGCCGCTCAAGATCGACAAGAAGGCCAAGCGCCCCATGTCAAGGTAATACGACTACGCAGGGCCCACCCTTCACGTAAGGGAACTACGCGAGATCTTGTCTAGCGCTATGATGTGGGCTAGTTGGTATTTGTTCATGTTATATCTCGGAGACTGTCTACATACGACGAAAAAAAATGGCTCCAATACACGCTGTGAACAGGCTTGGAAAGCAAAGTTTTAAACGACACCCACAACAATTGCCCATGCGACGTCACTTGAATTCACACACGTGGCTCTACAAAGAGCGAAACCAGAGATTCTGCCAGCCGTTACCTGGAATTCGCGGGGGCGGCGTCCCGAACGCAGCAGCGTCGGCCGCGGCCGGGCTCGAGCGGTGGACGCCGACGCTGTAGCCCGGCCGTGCGTCGGCAGAAAGAAAACGTAGAGGAGCGTCTACCGAAGGGTGAGACAGCGGAACCTAGCCATCCTGATGTGCTAGCTTGGGGCTACACCACCGCGCGACACAAGCGCAGACGCCGAAACAATTCGGCATGTGAGCATAGTGATTCCCATTTATGCCGATTTAAACTAGTTAGTTTAGTAAGTTTGAGAATTGCGAGAAAGATGACGGAGCTTTTATAATCGCTATTCATCAGAACCACTTGCTACTTTCGCCTTTTGTAATATTCATCAGTTTAGAAAACGGAGTCCTATTCGTGGCAAGCAGTGCTCAAAAGGTATTGTTTCTCTAACGGCCAGATGTCTGTATGTGGTCTCTACATTTTGTTTTCCCGCCCTGCAAACCAATCCTTAACGTATGTTTGCCGTACGACCAATTAATTCCGTCGGACAGGTCGAACAAGTTAATCAAGCTGTCTAAAAAGGTAATCAAGCCGTGCGAAGGAGGCGCGCAATGGACACGAAGCTTCACCAAAACAAGCCCAAAACAACCGTCGCTAAAGCAGACGACAAAGCCGTACCGCCGACGCGGCCGCCAGTGAACTGGCACCTTCACGCGGGGAACGCTGGGTAAATTCGCCGCGCCACCTACAGTGTGCTACTTGAGTGAAACCCTCCGTCCACCCCTCCCCCACGCCGCCGCCTCCGCCGGGTTGGGAGTTTATTGTCCCGCACGCCGCGAAAGAACCGTTGGCTCGTAGAGGTAGAAAGCTTTGCTTTAAAAATCATGCAACCTCCGTCTAACGACGACGATGGTAAAAGGGACGCTGTCTCGAGGGGGATTCTTAGCTTGGTTGTCGCCTTTGACTCGTTGAGCTTTGACTTTGATTAGCCGAGGGCTTGGATTTTTGATCGCAGCGGATTTGACGTGGGCACTTCGCCATTTCATTTCTCTAGAAGAAAGCCTCGCGTTAACTGTCGTCGTCGTTACGCGGAGGGCTGCGTGATTTTTCTGTACAATTGTGCGCGTCCATGCACCGCTCTCCAAATCTAAACTGCTTCGAACGTGTCGGATTGGTACAACAGGATGGACGTCGCCTTCCTAACGCTAGGGGCCCTCGATCGATTCCGACCGCGGGAATCGTTTTTTCGCTTTCACTTCACCCATTCCTCCATGGTCATAATCATCGTCAGGGAAAGTTGGCTTGCCTGCAGTGCGTTTTCGGCGCGACATGCGCCATCAGTGGTACTCAAAAAGCTTGGCGTTAAAATACACGGGGGCCGTTAAACAGACAAGTGAAAATCGTCGGTTTTTTTTTTTTTTTTGCTTTAAGAACTGTGGTTAATTCCTCTGTCATAGGAATCGGTACAACACGAAAGTGAGATGTGCAGTGAAATCTCCTCTTCCCTCCTCTCTTCAACAGCAGCTGAGCATGATTTAAGGGCCGGAGGCTGTGTTGTGGGGTGCTTGGCGAGCAACGTCCTGCTGGCGGGTCGCTTCGGCAAAGTTGTACTGCCGTAATTTCCGTGGCGGATATGACGTCAGTGAAAGTTTGGTGTGTCCCGGCATAAAACATTTTCATGTTAAAATCTGCGCTCCTACGACGTGCACGTCGCTCACGTCCCTGCTGCGCACTGCTGGTGGGCAGTTTACTCAGCGAAAATACTGATATTACATCAACAAAGAGAAGTTCCCTAGGGTAGTGTACGAAATTCCCAGCGCAGACTGTGATTGTGAATAGGATCAACAAAGAGAAGTTCCCTAGGATAGTGTACGAATTCCCTGCGCAGACTGTGATTGTGAATAGGATCAACAAAGAGAAGTGGTTGTGCTCCCAAGCCCTAGGGTAGTGTACCCCTGCGCAGACTGTGATTCGAATTTCCCTAGCGCAGACTGTGATTGTGAATAGGATCAACAAAGAAGTTCCCTAAGTTACCCCTGCGCAGGTAGTGAATAGGATCAACAAGAAAGTTCCCTGCGAAATTCCCTGCGCAGACTTTGATTGTGAATAGGATCAACAAAGAGAAGTTCCCTGGGGTAGTGTAGAAATTCCCTGCGCAGAATACATCGGTGAGAGCGGCAACGTTTAGAGACCATTGCGTGAGCACAAGAACGACGTCAGAAACAAGATAGCTTCGAACGCGCTAGCGAAACACGTGGAAGGCAAGACTCATAAAATAGACTGGGAAGATGCACCAGGCTTGACGTGTGGCTAGTAGGGTACACATTATTCACATTAGCAGCGCTCTAGTTTCTCACTTCTTCCGTCCTCGTCTCTGCGCTGTTTTTTAGTGTGGAAGATGCATCAGGTATCGCTATAGAGAACAAGTGACTGTCACGCCAATATCTTGAGCCTCTGGTTATTCAAACGACCGAAAAAACCCTAAACTCCCATGCAGGCAATCTCCCGCCGACGTATGCAAGATGCCTGGGGCGATTACGTCGGCGCACTTGAAAGCTTCGTGCTCCGCGCTTATTCGTTCAGTGAACAAGGCTTCCGTACGGAAGCCGAAACGTCTTTCTTGCCCTTTTAACAAACTTTGGTCGGCGACCACAAGTTTTAAGTATGCTCTTTTACCTGACGAGACGATATTTTGTCAAACGTTGGATTTCATTAGAAAATAGCAATGTAAATAAAACTTTTTGAGTAATACTGACAGAGCCCATACAAAAATATTGTATGGTCGGCTATAGAAAATCCTTTTTATGGTCATCTTTAGCTATTTGGCCCAATAATCTTTAGACTTTTCTATGGCTGTCTTTAGCGATTCGTATCGTCATTCCTATTGGTGTCTTTAGCTTCTTCTATAACCGGTTCTACGGCTGTCTTTAGCTATTCTTATCGACATTCCTATGGCTGTCTTTAGCGTCTTCTATAGCCGGTTATGTGCAGAGCCCTTTATGGGCTGGCCTTGTCATCTTAGCTCGCTAACGGTCGATCCGACTGCCGGATTCAGGCGGCGCAGAGAGATAACGGACCCAATTAGAGTCTTGTGTACCGGCGTCCGCAAGTCACGCTGAGCCTTCGAAAACCACGTGGTTTAAATAGCCATGGTCATACATCTCCCCGTTATATAGGGCAAAGAAAACTGCAGATACATTTTAGGCGAAATCTGTGTATATAACCGCCAGCCCCCAAGTTCATTTAGTTAGGAACGCTAGTTGGGTGGTTTTTTACGGTAGTGAGCAAAAAATGCGGCCGCGCAACAAAGGAATGGCGCGTTCGAAATGACACATAAAGGCTCCAGCCGCGCAAGAGAAAAATTACGCGTTTGAAATGACGCAATACAGCTCCAGCATACGAAATTAAAGGAAGCGCAAAAAAATTCACAGCATATCCACGGGGTGAATGATGATGAGTGGGCGAAGCTCCTGAGGGGAAATCATCGGTAAAACCGTGACTCTTCAGTGAAAGTTCGCCCACTACATCTGTGTCCGAACGTAACGTCTAGAAAGTCTCGCTTAAACCGCGCGTCGGCACCTTGGGGCTGAGCTCGCCTGATGCGTTTTGCAGACGCCTCACGAGCTCTCACTGCATCGGGGTCTGCCTGCCGATACGCGCGCTTTCTCGCCGCTTCCCGTTCTCTGACGTTTTGGAGATCCTCTTCGCGCCGCAGCCGTGCCGCTTCGCGTACGGCAGGGTCCTCGCGCCGTTGCCGTGACGCTTGGGCCTCTCGTTCTCGAACGCTGGGATCTTGGCGGCGTCGTCGCGCAGCCAGACGACACGCTTCGGCCTCCCGCTCTCGTACGGCAGGATCTTGGCGGCGGCGTCGCGCAGCTTCACGGAGCGCTTCTGCCTCGCGGGCTCGCACATCTGCAGCCTTATCCATCGGGCGACTCCGAGCGCGCGCCAACAGCGAACGGATTTTATTACAACGCTCCCCGCCATCTAGTAAACAATCCAAGAACTAAACTAGAGATAGCCACGCCATCTAGTAAACAATCCAAGCGCATCTTTTCATCATATACAAGTACCGTCATCTAGTAAACAATCTAAGAACTAAACTAGAGGTAGCCACGCCATCTAGTAAACAATCCAAGAACTAAACTAGAGGTGGCTACATACATACGTCGAGGATGGACAGACCCACGCCTTAAGGAGCTTCGCCCCTAAAAGAACAGAACTCCCGCTGGCGCAGTTTCAGGCAGGGGGCGGGGAGGGGGGGGGGCACTGCGGAGGCGGGAAATTTAAAATGCATTGGGTGGCAGCAGTGAGCGGATAACGGTGCTGCAGCCCATTATGGCGAATCACTGCTCTGCACTTCCGACAGCTTTCACATTGAGTGGAACGGCCTCAATTTATTTTTGTACACATGAATTTGGTATAGGAATGACTATTTTAAATCCTGGGTGTCTACAGGTAGCGTTACTTTTGTCGGAAAGATATCTAAATCTGTGCACAGCACGTTCAGGGGTTGTCAAGAGGCTTCAGCAAAGGCCAACATATCAAGTTTTCTCTTTCTTCTAGGCACGCTGTAGATCTGAAGGTAAATAAACCAGTTCAGGGTAGATGCCCAAGATGGAGTGAGTTTCTTCAAGTGAAAGTTTGACATCCACCTGGAATGCAGCCGTACGGCTACCAAAAACCTCGCAGTTTTAGTCTTGGTCCTAACGATGAACCAGGACAACTTTTGTAGCGTGAGCTACACTGGCCGAGGTTGAGCAGTTTCGCGTAGCTCCTGGAGAGCCGTGCTGCGCATGCGCGAGGACAGTGACGTCACACGGCGCACAGAACGTTGCTCGCTGCCCGGCGTCTCTCACACACCCCACGCGCCCAGCGTAATCGCTGACCTCCGTTCCGCACGTGGCGGCCCGGTCCACTTGATGATCATGCGAGGGGTGGCCGGGTGTGGAACCGATGGCTCGTGCGTCGCGGCAGCACCGGTGTGCGCCTGTGGAACCAGCTTAGCTCTTGGGCGATTGCTGACGCTGCGCCGGAGCCGCTTGATAAATATACATGTGTCACATAATGCGTATACCGTGTGTGTCATTGAAGCAGCAGTAAGCATGATAATCAAGCTAATCCTATAGACAACCAGGAAAGCTAAGAATAACCAGCTGAACCTTAGCTCACACAACGTCTATCCTGGCATAGCCGAGCTAAGCCACTGCTAATTTGTTTAATCAACTGCGACGCTTCCGAGAAAGCTGTACATCTTTGTTTTGTAACCATACGTATAAGTCAAGGTTTCCCTCGCAGATCTCCGCATTGTTTAGCCAGTATACCCGCGACGACGTCCTTTTCCCGTCACCGCAGGAGGGTGTCCTTTGCGGGGAACACGGTCGACAACGAGAACATGGGCCGCAAGAGCTCCAAGTGCTGCTGCATCTACGTCAAGCCGACCAAGTTCGGCGAGGACGAGCCGGACGACGAGCAGGGCGACTGCGAGAATTGCCGGGGCCACCTTCCCGCGCGCCGCCACGACGGCCACCTCAGGAGCCCGCCTCCGGAGCCACAAGGCGAGGCCGACGAAGTCATCAAGCCGGGTCAGCCGCCGGCCTCGGGGCCTCCGGGCACGGCGAAGCCGGGACAGCCTCCTGACGCCGGGAAGGGACAGCCTGCCGGTGGGAAGAAGTCGGCCAAGCCTGCTGACCCGAAGACACATCCTCCCGGCGCAAAGCCGCAGCCGCGCGACGACGGGAAGCCTGCGTCGAAACCTTAGATGCCACCATTTAAGGTGCAAGATTAGATTCCTCAATTAGTGTCTAAGGAGTCCGTCAACAGCCTGTCGAGCCGCGCTAAGGGAACGCCTGCAGCAGGGATAAACGAGACGTCGTCTGCAACGTTGTCTGCGCTGGGGTGTTTACTCAGAGCGGGAAGTAGTTTACCTGCGTGATGTGTTTGTGAAAAGAACTTTCCATAAATTTCCTTTTGGAACTTGTACGCCTGCCTCCGACAGTGGTGCTCAGCGTGTCCTGTATTGTTGCTCGCTGTTCCGCGCGGTGTGACACCTGGCTACCCTCGAATACGCCGGAAGTGACGCAGTTGTGAACACCAACGAAGGACGACGCGCCAGGGGAGTAATTAGCGTATAACAAGAAGCTGTTAGACGGGATTGTGTTTTACGTCTTGGTCGTGGCAGCGATTTCCGACGTCCCGTAGACATTAAAAATTTTGAAATTCGACACCTGTGCAGAAAAGGCTGTCTCGGATTTGGCTGTGGTTCGTCGTAGACCAGTGAGATACACCTTTTTTTCTAACATCACGATGTCTCCAAATATTTCGTAATTTCAAAATGACACATTTCATATGGTACCGTTTTAGATGGTGGCGACTCGATCGACTAGGTTTGAGAGTCGAAGCGGGCCCTCTGGCGGGTGCTACATACGTATTCCAGCGGACAACGTTGGTAGTTTTGGGGCACTGTTCACGCTGTATTGAGTCGACGCACTGCATTTTGATATTCATCGAGAATGCCTCAAAATTAAAAGTCACGTTCTAATCTTGCCAGTCACCCTAAGGCGCGGAGCTTGCCAACGTGCCTATAATAGTGTTTGGAAATTTTTCGAAGAATCTTTGGGGGCTGTACTTGATAAAAGTTGGAGATATCTCACTTTCTGGGCTCCCAAAAGCAGTGGTGATCATTGGCGTCGCCTTAGTTTCCAACGCCGTTATGCATGCCTAAAGGTACAGTGCCTATAATATATAGTGACTAGTGTGCTGAGGACGGGCGAGGAGAAGGCCCCGAGTGTGATGACTTGTGGCGGCGCCCGCTTGGTGCGCTGCTGTGCGAGAGGGTGCATCAGCGTTTAATCCGCGCAGTCCGCGCAGCGTTCTGCGTGCTCCCTGAGCGCTGCAAAGCTTGAAGTTAGTCCAGTAGCGCGAAGCAAGCGTTTACTTTTTAACACGAAAGTGTTTTATGCCCGGGTACACAAAGATCTCACTGACGTCCTATCCGTCACGGAAGTGACGTCACCAGAGCCAGGATTCGAGCCCACGAGCTTCTCGACACAACAGGAGGTACGTGGCGCTCTACCTACTTCGCTGTGAACAGAGACGGGAGCAGCTCTACGAACGCGCCTTATGTCCTGCCCTATGACTCATTCAGATGGAGCTGCCGTCTAGGAGAGGCGAAGCGAAGTAGCGCATCATGTCGCTAATGAGCGCCGACAGTTGCCGCCTCGATGCCAGGGCTTCGTGTCCGGGCGAAGCGCGTGAATTGAGGCACCCTCTGCTATCGCGTTGTTCCCATGACCGTTATGTTTTTCAAGCTGCTGTTTCTGTGCATGTCATGTTTGGTTTGTTTGTCACGGAATAAACTGGTTTTTTGTTGTTGTTGTTGTTGTTGTTGCGCGTCGGCGTCACTTCGTCTGGCGGGGTCAGGCTCACGAACCCTTCGCACACAAAGAAGGTTCCTTTAACATTCAACTGCTCCTCTGAAGGAACCTTTCAATTTCGTATTTTACCGATTCCTACGAAAGGGGGATCAACCGCAATTTCTTTCGTGTATTTTTGGAGTGTCCGTTACAAAACGCCATGTTATAGAACTTCGCGAGTGCGTTTGCAGTGAATGCAATCTGTAATAATAAATGTAGATAAATGCGTCACGTAAACTTCGTCGACTGCTCCCACCCACAAAAAACTTAACCTGTCAGTAACCACCCAATCGATTTTTTTATATATTTTGCTTTTGAGAGCAGAAATACCACAAAGTTTGAAAACCCGTACCACGTAGCCTGCATTCGGCCAGAGATGAAGTGAAAAGAAATATTGATAAGTACGTCAATAAGCAATTAACCGGACACTAAAGCAACTTTGAAATTCGGAAGTACCTTGTTGCGCTGTATATCAGAGGTGAAACGGAAAGCATTATGGAGTGAAATTAAAAGCGACACATTCGATTTGTTTTAAATGATAATTGATATTTGAAAATGTCTTTAAAGCGCTGTCTTTGTTGAAGAATCAACAACTTAACAAAAACTTCAACTATTACGGCATTGAAAAACTGCACAGACCGTATATATAATACGTTTGTAAAAAAACCTGTTAAAATGACATTATACCGGCGTTTTAGAGCAGCTATTGTACTTCAGAAGGCAAGAAATTAAACCATTGTTATATCTACTACTGTAAATTGTTTGTAATGAAGTACCTAACCCACAACGCTACAACCGCGATTTATTATACCTCAACCGATCGCAAGACTTTCGTCGTGATTTAGCTAACCCACCTGCCAGATAGCTCACTGTGCTGCTACGAACTGAAGAACTGGGTTCAACGCAGCGCGCAGAGGTTGGTATGCCAAAAGCGTGCCGGCTATTTAACTTGTTCCTCTTTTCGCACCCTGGAAAAAATAGCAAGCTATTTCCAACAAAGGCGTATTTTACACCGCTGTCTATTGCTTTGTCCCAAGGAGTCGGGCCACTTTACGAATTAGATCTACGGATACCTGGAAATTACAAAAACGGTAAAATTATGAAAATAAAACTCTGGGTAAGTTTGCAGTTACAGCAGACATGAAAGAAAGCACTTTATTTAAAGAACACTGAACACAGTAACAGAACAAATCGGGTACTCAAGAAAGGAGTCAAACCTAAACTGTGCATACTTCCCAATACTGGCAGCGGCGCAGCTTAAGGAGTTTTTGTCATTGCCTGTGACCTTTCTTTGTTTTTGGTTCAGGCCTTCACAAAGCACATAAACCTTAACAAGACAAAGAACTTGTCCACTTCAGACAAGTTTTCTTTTTATGGCTAGAGCGCTGCAAAGCTGCGGCAGTGAGAGCAAACCGTAGACACTTCGCGAAATTGAGCAAACTCTCTTCACGCAGAATGCTTTCGCTAATGAAGACGGTGAATTTTTGAACTTCGGAATTCGTGACAGTGAACTTCTCTAGGCGCGGCGACTCGCCTTTCTGTATTGAGCACTGGCCCCACAAATGGCCTGGCAGCGAGCGCAACCCTGCCGACCAGGACGCACCCGGGCTATATATCGTGCCTATAGCCGCGTTTTGCACGCTATAATGCGGTAATTACCCCCCGAGAAATAGCTAGAAATTTCGCCGGCGTAAGAAGGCAAGATCGGTGCCGCTTGGACCCGAGAGGTGCGCCTTTCCGCAAAAAAGCAAAAAAAAAAGAAAGAATTCACGCATCTTCACGTAGTGAATCATGATGAGTGGGTGAAGAACTGGGGGTTCTTCTTTCCATAAATCACTTGTGAGAGCACGTACTGCTGCTAAAACGATTTCCAATCCAATCCAATTTAATTTAATCCAATCCAATCGAATCCATTTGAATCCCATCTAATCCAATTCAATCCAATTCATGCTCCTCGCGCACCAGGAGCTCCCTCTCTCTTCTCTCTCTCTCTCTCTCTCTCTCTCTAACCTTTTGTGAACCTTTTATTTTGTCTTGCTAACCTTTTGTGAACCTTTTGTTCACAAATGTTTCGATTTACATGGTGAGTTGCCACGAGCACGGACGCCGGACGCCGGACAAGCCTCGGCCTGAAGGTGCTTCGCCCCTAAAAAAGAAAAATGACAACCCTTCTGTGGATGCAATTATTTGTATCGGCTTGTAAAGCCTGACAGGGCCCCAGCCCCCTTTGGTACAGTACAATTAGAGTTCCTCTATATAGCTCCCGCAGGGAGCTAAGAGTTGCGCGACCTTTTCCACGCGCCGCCGTGATGACGTCACTACGGTTATCCATGCCGCGCAGAGAAGCCCCCGCTACGGCTGCGCCGCAGCCGCCGACGCGGGCGGCACCGCGCCCCGCCCAGGAACAGCAGCAGCAGCAGCAGCAGCAGCAGCAGCAGCGTGAACGACATCGCTGGAATCCAGCGTAGCCGCTTTAAGAAGCGCCCCCACCGCGCGTCGGCCGCCGTCGGAAGCGTGGCAGCGAGGCTCCTACACTCGCGACGGGCGGCTTTCCCTCAGCCATCCGGATAACAAGATGGCGGGTGGTCGCGCAACTTTTATCTCCCTGCGGGAGTTACGGTATATAGAGGAACTCTAAGTACAATGGAGAAGCAAAATCAAACAAGCTGGAAATTCTGATGTTTGAGTAATCAAAACTCAAGCAACATGTATAGCAGCAGAAATTAAAGAACAATATGGGAAGGGTACAGTAAAGTACATTACTGTAAAGATGTGCGAACAGTCTCTGAAAAAGGACCACCTGTTTGCTTCGGCAGTGCCCGCACGCAGACAATCAACGCGTCGGCTGCAGTGACGAATACACTTCGCGACAGAGGAGCTTGGCGGCTTTCATGCACGATGATGATGATGACGATGATTCCTAATGGTTTCCCCTTTGTAACGGGGGGATGACGTGTCACCTGACCAAAAAGGACTAATATACCTACGTTTTGTACACTCGGTTTAATACTATCGCTGCTTATGACAGTAACAAGACACTTATTAGGCGCAAAATACTTTTTTTTTCCTGTTATAGGTGGTAACTGTCCTAGGCAATATTCCCCCCCTCTGCTTTTCGTCCACCAACATTCTAATCTTTTAGTCGCCTCTACAGCCTTGAATTTAACTTCCTCTGTTCTACCCTTAGATCCTAGGGCTAGCTATTCTGGAAGCCGAATATTTCCCTCATGTAGATCTGGATGGATACCCTCACATTTTAACACTATGTGCCGCATAGTTTCTACTTCTTTTCCGCAGACCACGCATACCCCATCATTTTGTGAATACTTCCACACAAAGCTCTTAGTTCTCAAGCAACCTGCTCTAGCCTCAAAAAGCAAAGCACTAGTTTCCCAACGAATCATCGTAGAAATTTACCTTCCTGATGTCCAATTTCTCAGCCCTGTACATCTCTAAAGGCGTTTTAGCTTCCATTTTTTCTCTCCATTTATTCGGTTTTATCTGCCTTGCTTCTGTTTTGCTTACCTTGGCTGTTTTGGATTCTCCACTGTTCTTCCCGTATTTCATCATTAGCCTTCTAGTCTTCCTTAAACACTCCTGGTCTCCACCATGCCCTACACGCTGATGATTTAACTATTTGGACGACCACCGGGTCTCCTGGCACACAACAAGATACCCTACAACAAGCCATCGACACCATTCTCGCTTATCTCCGCCCTCGAGGCCTCACGTGTGCCCCCAGCAAATCAGCACTCCTCATCCCCCGCTCCCGAACTCGTGGGCGATGTCCAGTTCCCACACCGATACTGCTCCAACAATCGGTTCCACACCCATTCCTAAAGTACACACCCTTCGTATACTCGGAGTCCAATTCCACCAAGATGGCTGTGGCGCCGCAGTTCTTCCCCACCTTCAAACCACTGTCACCCAACTTACCCATCTCATCAAACGCATCACAAACCAACGTCAAGGCCTCAAAGAAGACGATACAATACGACTAATTCAAGCACTTTTAATTAGTCGCATCACATATTCCACCCCATACATCGCCCTCAAACCCAAGAAACGGGAGAAAGTCGATATACTAATTCGAAAAGCTTTCAAAATTGGACTTGGCCTCCCCGCTCAAACCTCTACCTGTCGTTTCTTCCAACTCGGAATCCACAACACCCTCGAAGAACTCCTGGAAGCTCAACGCAACAGCCAACTCGCCAGACTTCTCCTTGCCAGTATCGGCCGACACATCCTCCAGGTCCTCGGATACCCGACCCCACCTGCTTCACAAGCCCTTCAGCGCATTCCATCTTCAATCCGGTCCCACATTACTGTAGCCAAAATTCCTAACAATATGCACCCAGAATTCAACCAAGGTAGAAGTCTCCCGGGTTAAGCATCTTCGATCACAATTTCACTTTCACCCCGATACTCGCTACACCGACGCTGCCCTCTACCCCTCACGCCAAGCCCATGCTCTGGCGGTTTTAAACTCAGAAGGCACACTTCTCACCTCCCTCACTACTCTCTCGACATCAACCACCACTGCCGAAGAACTTGCCATAGCCATCACCGCTACAACCGGCTCCGAACAGATTCCCAGCAAGCTTGCCGAAACATTCAACGTGGACGCATCTCACTTCCCGCATTACCCATAATCGCATCGATTAATCCCCTCCCTGAGCTGTACATCGTCTGGACCCCTGGGCACTCGTCCCTCGAAGGAAATGAGGCGGCTAACGCCGCTGCCCGCGCCCTTACACACCGGGTATTTCCCTTAAAAACAGAACCCACGGTCCAGCCTCCTCCACCTCCCGCTGTTCCATCACGCTACCACGTCGCAACCTTCGCCTCACTTTGCCCCAACTTCACCCTCAACTAACCAAAGAGGAAGCAATCATCTGGCCTCGATTACTGTTAAAGAACCGAGGCGAGGACCGCGGGACGTGGGTGATTCTTTTTAATGGCGGATGTAATTCTACAGTAATGGTGATAGTTGAGGGCAGCTGCTAATAGCCACCTCTTCCTCTTCTAATATTTTTAACATCCTCCCGGCCGGCTGATAAGTAAAGGAAGGTTAACTTAATATTAGGAGTTAACTTTTCAGCGGTTGTCCAGCTTTCCTGCCTCATATAGAGGCAACATCAAAAACACTATTGTCCAAGTTTTCATTCTTCTGCTTCCACCTATGTTTCCACCTTCTGTGGCACATGCATTTTGCAGAGTTGGACCAGGGCACGCGGCTTGTCTTGTCCGTCGTCTGTCCTGGATGACCTGGCAGGGTTCGTACATGCTTTGTGTGGCATGAGCGTCGGATAGTTTGTCGTGTCGAGGAATGCACGTACTGCCTGGCTCCTTCCAATGGGTAGAACGGTCCTTCTTCGTGAGACTGCTCTTTTCTTCCTCGTTGTACCGATCAGTCGGCATTTGGTCACGCGCTTTGGTGAAGCCGTGTGTGGAGAAGTTGCGCCTGCACATCGTAGGCCCTTTAAGTTTTGCCGTCTTCGCGTCCTTCGTTTGCACGTAGGGGTTTTCAGATCTTTCTTACGTTCTACCTTGGTAAACGAAATGCCCTCTGAAGCTGTGCTGCTGTGATGGCACCGATTAGGCGTCTCCATGGGTGAGCCAGAGTTTCTTTTGTGGTTTCGATAACTCTGCTGGGCTTCTGCATTAACCTGTGATTTTCGTGGTCCTTCATTAGGCCGTTTCTTGCGCACTCATATTGTTGACTTGTCGCTAAAACCTTGCACAAAGGACGGTTCGGCCGGTTCCTGCACAGCGTTCTCATTGCTCTGATTATTCGTCATTTCTGTGGTCGGTAATCTAGAGCTGTTATCGTTGGGGTCGTAGTCGTCTGAGCGAGGAACAAGAACGGGTGCCTCCACTTGGTTATTCCATGAACTAATCCTTCGCTTGCAGGAAACAACTTGCTCGCTGACTTCTGGCTCCCGATGAGGTTCTTTCAAAGGCGTCTTTAAAGGAGCCATGAAGAGAAAACACAAGTTTGGTTCATTCAAAAGATTGCCTCGTTAGAATCATACTGACACCACTTTTAACGTAAACTTCGCTCAAATAAGCTACATAATTAGGAAAAACGGGAATGGCCATGCGACCCACCAGCTCATTTCCCGCAACAGAACCTATGATGTCACACGAGAATGCTCTGCGATTGGCGGAGGCTGGCAGAAGCAGACGCAAATTAGGTAGAGCTTACAAACTAGACGAACGAGCGATTTGCGGTTAAATTTAGGGCACATTCTTTACAAAGCAATAAGAATGATGGGACAAACAGTGGAAGTTACGAAAGCACATGTAAGCATAGAAGTACTGATGCGTACTGCTGTTCGTACTGCGCACAGCATGCTTTGGTTTAGCTTCACAGCCCTACGGGGCTTGGGGTGTCTCAGACGACACTGGCCGATTGACGCAAGCAACGGTGTCTTACGTGACCACATTTGTCGAGCCAGCAGTGTTTCAGGGAACGAATATTTTCTCCCAGAACAAAACAAGCCAGGTTTACGGGCAAAAACAAACCAAACGCTTGCCACGGTATGGTGGCGCCAGTCTAGGTACGGGTAACGTAAAGGAAACGCAGGAACAAACCAACACCGTTTGTACAAGGTGGAGACAACCTTTGAACGGTCCCGTGCCGCCGCAATTGGGCCAACGTGCTCAACGCGTTGTTCTTTTCGTTTTCCCACGAGACCTAGCAACGCGAAACAGACAATATGATTCAAACTTCTTCAGTAACCGCGTTGCGGCGATAATTTTAGCGCGGTTTTGACACAATGACTTGCTTCGGCGGCGAGCGAGCGACCCAAAATGGCGGCGCCAGCGTATACATAGAGTTAATACTACTAGCGTATACGTGTCTCTACCCTGTACGGCGGATGCGTGAATGAAGGTATTCTAGGCTGCAGAGCGGTCGGTTCCTGTGATGTGCAGACCCCGAAAACAAACGATTTAGCGGGAAAACGATTTAAATCAAAATTTTTAACTTCTCAGTGAATAAAGCATCGTTTGTAATCGGACAAGCGCGGGGGGCACTATAAAACACGAAATCTTTCGAATAAAACCAACTTGCATTTTCTCTTCATGGCTCCTTTATATCGCTGTTTTCGTTTAGAATATGACTGTTCTCCAAAGCCGATTCGTTGACGTTTGCGATACCATCCTGCTTTTTCAGGGCTATTGTAACAATGTCATCGGCAGAATACTTTTGCAATTCCGGGAACAATGGCTCCATTCTAAATTTGGTCAACAGGATAAAATCTTTGAATTCATAGGTGGCCTCATATTCCTTCTCTAAATTATCCAAGTCGAGAAGTTCTTGAATCTCGCTGTCCAGCTTCTTTAGTATTGCATGTTTTGTCATTAGGCTTTTCTTGAGCGAAATAAGCTCACCGATTGATGGCGTCTCGGTATTCATCCGTGAATTTATGTCGTTGATAAGTGTAGTGGCGTCGTTGCGGATTAGACTTCTTCGTTTGCAAAGGGCCTCTATGTCGATGCTCGGCGTCAGTAATGTCTGTAGGTCACCGAGAACACCGAGAAGGGCTTGGGTCGGCGAGAAACCTAAGCCATTTCTTCCGTTGGTCCCGGCAGGCGTCCGTTAAGAGTCGGTAGAGTTGTTGAGGCAGTCTGATCGTTGGTCGCTTGGCGAGGCCTCAATTGATCCTTGGGTAGTCAAGTCCGCCTGCGGTCCGTGGTCAGCGGTCACAGTTCAGTCCCATCGTTGTGGGGCGGTGCGCACTCAGCTCTTCAACTTTATTATCCATTGATCCTGGTTACGGCACCATTTTTGTTAAAGAACCGAGACGAGGACCGCGAGACGCGGGTGATTCTTTTTAATGGCGGATGTAATTCTACAATAATGGTGATAGTTGAGGGCAGCTGCTAATAGCCACCTCTTCCTCTTCTAATATTTTTAACAATTACAAAGACCTATTACAATGCACCCATCCTCCACGCTATCTCCCCTACCCAATACACCCTCACCTTTCACCTCTGCCCCTCTCTTAATGCTACCTAACACATGGTGCGGGCCTGTCAAAACACCCCATCGCGTACCCCCAACCCAAAACCTTCCCCAGAGCAGTGGGAGGGCCTGCTGGACCAGCTATCGTCACGCTGACCAAATCTTTCTGGTCACCCGTGCCAGGGCTGCAGCCAAGGCCCAAGGGTACCTGACTGAGGCGAGCCCACCCCACCGAGTGACGGCTTAACCACCACCGTCTGCTCTATTAAATGTTTATTCTCTCTCTCTATCTCTCTTTCTTCTTTTGGAGGAGCCAATTACCCGTTTGGGGCTGACCCTCTCTGTGCCACTTATTCTGTCTCTTGGGGACTCAAAGATTTGTTACGTGAAAGGAGATTTGCAATTTCATTCGAGCTGATTCATTCTGCTACAGGTCGTTCGAATTGCTAAGGAGGCCATAATTACTGGGTAATTTGCATTAAACCTATTGGCTCCAACTCGAGCGCAGTCAACGCTTTATCATCATCATCATTATCAGCCTGTCTACGCCCACTGCAGGTAAAAGGCCTCTCCTACAGATCTCCAAATTATCCCCGCAAACTTCTTGATCTCATCTGCCCACCAACTTTCTGCTGCCCCCTGCCACGCTTGCCTTCTCTAGGGATCCCTAGATAAGGGAACGCTTTATAGTCCTAACTAATCCCCCTTTGTGGTTACGAACCCAACACATCAAGGGTAGCATCGTCATCATCGTTGTCATCATCATCATCATCACCATACACGGTGACCACTAGTTTAAAACCGGTTAGGTGAAGAACGAGGCCATCAAGCCACGCTGATGACAAAAGAACACGCCACCTAGTCAGCTGACTATTTGAAGTTTTGTGAGCCTCCTTTAAAGCCCGAAACGATTTTTGCGGGAATGGTTTTCTTGAATTCTTGCACTTTGTTGGATTCCTCGCCATTTTTAATCTCATTTTTTTCCCTCTTAGGGTTTCTCGATGTTTTTCATCGGGTATCCAACTAGTATTACGTTGTACGAAATCATAATTCGCTGGATCGAAATCATAATTTTCAAGCCATTAATACAGGCAGATTCCATATTTGCTTACGTTCATCCCAAGAACGTCATGATCATCATCATCATAACATCATTCTTTTCACAGTAGCCGGTACGCTACACGACGAGGCTTGAGGACGGTCGTCATGCTCTTCGAGACGTGCTCCGAGATGCCAAATGTTGGCATGGTTGTCTTCCTTTACGGAGTAAGCAACGGTTTATTTCTCTATTCACCGATTTTTTTCTTTTTTCGCAACTCAGCTCTTAAAAAAAGTGGCTGCAGCCCCGCCGGAGAGTTAGAGGAATCATTTGTTTCTATAATTAAACCCGCATTGGCACCCCTTCCCTGAAATTTTATGTAGTACTCGCTGGCGCAGGGCGAAAATATTTTTCACGATACGGATGGAGTCTCGGTACTCTGACTCACGAAGAAAATTCCCTGATGTAAGTAACTCGGGCGGCTGGTCTGGCTAACCTCGCCAGTACATTAATAACGTTGGCCCTACTCCTGCTCTCTGATGTTTCGGATTATTGTCATTTCTGACGCCTGGCTACAAGGGCACAGTTGATTCAGGACACTTACGGAGGGCGTGTGTAACATAAACCATTGCAATAAAGTGCCTAGCAACTTCAGGTACAACCTTCTTGAGGCGGCTAAAGTGTGGCGAAATTCCTTGTTTAATCGTTACGATGTCTTCTCTGTTTACTTGCTGTCACCGTTTCACTCACTCAAGCCATTCGCCTTCCCTTTCTCTTTCTTTCCGTCTCTCTCACACACATCGTGTGCCCGACAGGTGGCTAACTTCCTGGCTTTGGTGGGTGAGACGACATACTGCCTGGAGACCATCGCAGACATGCGTGGAGGCGGTAAGTAGATCAGCGTCCCAGTGACTCTTTAATCCCGGAACTATTACAAAGTACACGAAAACACATTCACGGTTTATTCCACCGGAGGAACTAGTGAGATCGTACGATGGCGTAACAGGAGAAAGCTTAAACACTGAAACGCACCAGATACGCTCCTGCTCGATTGGTCCTCACGTCAGCGAAGAGAGGATGACACGTCATCAAAGTACGTCTGGTTTGTTTCAGTTCTTTTTCACTTTATTCTAATGTTAAAATGGCAGCGTGTAGCACACGTGTACAGAAAGGGGTCCCAGAATTATTTTAAATGTGATTCTACTGCAAAGGCCCACAATGGCGGGTTGTTCTGCTCTCTGGCGTAGTCACGCGGCAGGTGTAATTTCACTGGAGTGTAGGCTCGGTAGGGCGGCAATAATACATACTACGCAACACTGGTAGTGAACGGGTTTAGCCAGCCGTGAAGGTCGAAAGAAGCATATGCTTTCAGTGAAGAAGTGTTGAATCGGGGATTCACACTTCCTCCCTCGTCTTATACGAGTGATATTGAATCCGCCCGTCCTCCGCGCCGTGACAATACTGAACAACGGGTCATGTCTGGCTGTTGAAGGAGTGGTAATGGCGACGCCTACGAAAAACACCGAAGCGTACGCACGTAAGGAGAGGTTTTCTTTTCACCCAATCATAGACAAAACCCTAAGGTACAATCCCCCCTGTCAAGAACGTATAATCCCTCGTGCCAGGCAAAAATTGACGGTATTTTGATATACACCACTCGAGAAAAGCTAAAGTAGTTGAGATTTAACTGCGCCGCAACTGCGAAGAATAAAATCCCAGTGTATTGAGTGAAGCAAAACTTTACTCAGGTGCAAAAAAGGCTGTGAGAGAAACCGAACGCTACGAGAGTTTCGCGCTAGAAAGCGCGGCAAATTCCGTGGCTGGAGCCAGAGGTTGTGTTTGTTGAGCAAAAAAGGATTAACCGCTCGTTGCGGGTACACAATGCAATCATGCTAACCGGTTTTGACTATCCTTGTATCCAGACAATTTTTTTTCCCGAGGTGTGCACAGTCTGCACTTTTTCCTCGCCCGCTGTCGAATGCGCGTTAAGACTCTTAGATATTCGATGTCTCGATACTCGATGCGAGTGAGGGCGACGGGAGACGAAATTTCGGCAGCGGAGCTTTGTGGAGCCAAGCGTTCACAGCATTACCGATATGCGCGTTAACTTTTTGATGTCTCGAGCGAGTGAGGGCGACGGGAGACGAAATGCGGCTTTGTGGAGCTTCACAGCTTGATAGAACGTATCTGCTTGTGTACTTGCCACAGAGGAGCTGGAACACCAACCCTCCATCTCCTGTATCCTCACTTTCCCCACTGCTATACTGTTCCTAATGCTGATGACGATGTGCAAGAAAGTTGTGGGTCTTGTCCCTGGCTCAAAAAACGTTGTAGAGCGCGAGCTCTTAAGCGCCTGTTCCTGTGGTCTCCCGGCGCCGCCGTCCCTCGGTGTAACCCAGAGAACAAAGAGGATACCAAAATTAAACGAGATAGGGCGAGCAGCAGTGGAGGAGGAAAGTGTGGCGAAAGTGTGTGGGGAAGCTTCCCTGCATTTTTTATCCTCCCCAAACCTTAAAAAAAAAGCGCGAGTTGTCCATAGTTAAACAACTAATGGTACCGGCGGCATTATTTTATTGCCGAATTCTAGCGTTACAACTCAGTATGGTGTATAACGTTCTAGGTATCAAATCTAGGTTCTATACCATGAAACGCAACTTATCTGTTCACCCGCGCTAATTTATTGCTGTGCACTGTAGAGGTGCGTAAAATATGTTACCCAGAGATGACGCCTCCAACCTCTCACATTTCCTTAGTACTGCCGGCTCTCGGATCCACGTTATCTAATAAAGGTGTAGAAGCACAAAAATCGCAGCCCCTTTCCTAAAAGAAAGATGGCTAAAACGCGAAGCTTCCTCCCACGCAACCTGAGTCTTCATCAAAGTCAAATATTCAAACTGCCTGGACGGTGTCAGAATGACGCAATCGAATAGACGTCGGCTTTAGAACGCGAGGGGCCCAGCCTTTACCCGACCAAGCGAAGCGTTTTTTAAATGCAGAGCATTTCTTTAACTCACGATGTCACCCGGCGTTGGCGCGCCTCGGCGTCCGCAACAGCCGTTCCAGGTGCGCCCTCTCCCCCACTCCTCCTCTCCCGCATCACGCTACCCTCCTCGCTCTCAACAACAGGTCCGCACCCCTCCCCCTACACTATATAAAAAAATAATACTTACCGGCGCCTGGTTTCGATCCCACGACCCTGCGGGCGGAACGCAAGGTACATGGTGCTCTACCCACTGCGCCACAAAGCCGACACAGACTGGAAGGCTACGAACGCGCCTTATATCCTTGACTCATTCAAACTACGTCAAGAAGCTGCTGATACAACGCATTCACTACCACCAACTTCCCAAACACTAAACGTTAACGCAATACACCCACCCCCTATGCGACGCATTTACTCGAGTTCCCCTCGCGGGGAGATGGGCCCAATTTTTTTTGTCTTGAGGTGCTTGATGACCCTTCGCTTAACGACATCATTCTTTTGTGAAGCCCACTGCGTAAAGTTGGCTTTCCTTTAGTGTGTGTTACTCGAATGAACGACGCCTTCAGTGACGCATAGAAAGCTTCGCTTTAAGCATGCAATACTCTAGCAAAGCTCAAGAGGTGCAAAGCACGTAGACACAGAAAACAGAACGATGGTTTCGCTAACTGGTTTTAAGCCGTAGCTATCAGGTATTATATGCCTTTCAGGCTCACCATGAGTCATATATGTCTCTCCGAGAACGGATTCCCACAAACAGTAAGCTTAAAAAAAGTGCAGCACAGTTCTTTGAAGCACCCACGCACAACACCAGTTTCATTAAAGGTAGTCATCTTTCTCTCTCCGCACATCGCTTTGAGCAAGGTGGCTTTTTGCAGGAAGAGGTCGAGAAACTGTTTCCAACGCATCCCTCTCTCTCTCTCTCTCTCTCTCTCTCTCTCTCTCTCTCTCTCTCTCTCTCTCTCTCTCTCTCTCTCTCTCTCTCTCTCTCTCAGACAAATCTTCAGAGTACCTGCGCACGGGTATCTACGCCAGCGTGCGCGTCCTCACAATGTCGATGTGTGCATGGTGGATCATCTCGGCCAACCAGGCAAGTGACGTCGAAATCTACCGCTTCACACACAAACTCAGAAAACGCTGTTCCCCGTAAATCTACCTTCGACCTCACTCAGGGTCAAACTTGAATGCAGCCAGCGCCACTAGTAGTTACGGAATGCAAAATTAAAGCAGTTCCACTCATCGTGACAGCTGTCAAGTTCGGAGCAGTGATTCGCCATAGGGGCTGTGGCACCCTCTCTTGACGAGTTACAGTGTCAGCCTGGCGTTGATACGGAAAGTAGATAAGAGATGGCGTCGCATCCACTTAAAATAAACGCCTATACAAGAGAAACTAGATGGTGTTTTCATTAATTTGGGGTACCTAACGCGTTTTTCATGACTTTTTTGGTGTTATATATCCTTGGTACCTATTTTCGACCAACCAACAGCAGCTTCCACGGCAACGGCGCAGCGCAAAGATCACCCCCAACACTTTGCATATGAAGAACGTGTGCCTGTGCAGCGCAATGGGATTGACATCAGCTTCGTAATACGAGGGGCAGACGTTCGATCCCTACTGGAGGAAGCGGTGATCATTTTGAAGCATTGGTTTGGGCGCACGACACCGTGTGATTGCGGTGGCCAGATACCGTGACCCTGGAAGAGTTACGGCGACAAGCCGGTACACTGAAGTGCTCCGCACTTACAAGGAGCGGCTGCTGAAGGGCACAGCCACAAACTCTGGCGGCAGCCAAGTTCACTGCGTGTATATGTCGGAAGTGCTGACGACGCGGAACAGCATCCGTGTTTGCCTGCGTTGAATTTGTAAGTGGTAGTTGCTGCTGCAAAGCGGCTCCTTGTGGAAGACATTTGTCTTGTCTTTGCGTAAGCTAAGACATTCTACAAATTTAAATCTCTGCAAACGAGTGGTCTCGTCTGTTTCAAGCAAAGCAAATTAAAGAAAAACCGAGCTGTCGCTCGACGAACTTGCTTTAAACGATCTCATCAAGGGAAATTTTTACAGCGTAGCGTTTACATACTAACTCCACCGTATTTTTCCCCCGCCTGTAAGACGAGGAAATCCGCTTCCCTCCTCTTCACTCCGGTGCATCCTCTTCCTTTAAGCAGGTTCGGAGGCGACGCTTCATATTTTGATATAAGATGGCATGTCCGGCCCCCGA
The DNA here is from genome assembly GCA_013339765.2 of Haemaphysalis longicornis. Lineage (NCBI taxonomy): Eukaryota > Metazoa > Arthropoda > Arachnida > Ixodida > Ixodidae > Haemaphysalis > Haemaphysalis longicornis. The sequence goes on from CM023454.1 coordinate 16,615,984, forward strand.
GAAAATGTCTCCCTAGCAATGTCTCCCCTACCTGCGTTGACAAGTGTAGCTGACAGTAAGGAGATAGGTGTAAGCTTTGCAAGCTGGCTTTCTCACATCGTGTCTTGCACAGGGAAGCCTATTCAATACTTCTGGAAGTTTCTCAGGTGCGACGGCAACGTTAAACTAACCCGCAAACATCTCCTAAACATCTCCTAAACATCTCCTAAACTAATCCGCAAACATCCGCCTTTAACAAAGTGGAATGACACGGAATTTTTATTACGCGCAGCCTCTTTTTTGTCTGTTTTACCTCAGAGAGAGCTGTTGTGGATTCAGGTGAGGAGGCAACGGCGATTGGCCTCTGTCTGTATCTTGCTGGCCAACAAATCATAAAACTATAGCTTCGATATGGGTGCCACAACGTACGCGCCCTCTTACGCGAACTCGCATCCATACCCCTTGTCCGACTAGTCTATAATGTCCCCCCTTATAACATTTGTGTTTTATGTCGACTCCACGGCGCATTCGCCGCGGTTGGTCGATGGCTAATACGTACGGCTACGAGACCCGTCCACGGCTCCCTGCAATACGGCAAGAAATACGATTCCTGGCAATGTCAGCTGCGCTTTGGAAGGATGAGAAAAGGGGAAGAACCACGCATGTGTCCGTCCAGACTTCGGCGCACGTTCAAGATCCCTAGGTGGTGCAGGTTTTGCCGTGGATGTATCCAGTGGCGGGCTGTAGCGCTTACTTCGTCATGGGAACATTTAACTTGAGCCTTAATTCGCTCTGAAGGGGAGCGTCTCAGTGCAGCCCCAGGAAAAGCGGTATAGCGCAACAAACGGTGCTTAATAGCACCGTGAAAAAAACGCGCTCTATCAGGGCGGTTGCCAGCGATGCGCTAACACTTCCGCAAATTCTCCGTAACCATTTCCTTTTATACATCGCCTTTCCGTTAAACATTTCAATCCGAAGTTTTGCGAAATCCGCTGGAGTGTGTCAAAAGACTATTCACGGTTTAACTTCAGCTGAGTGGCATCCGAGGGAAATATTAGAAGCACAACAACGAAATATTAGGGAAACGGCTGGCAGATCTATATCCAATGGAAACATAAATGGGCCTCCCTTCCTCTCACCATCGCTCTGCAACTTCACATTTGCATTAGATCGACTTCGCTATCCACGAAAAGTCGAGTATGGGCATGCGCGTGTTTAGTCACGGCCCCCAATTAACTCTCACATTTGTATATAGTCCTTGTGGTGAGGGCAAATGCGCCTACTCTGTTCGCAGTTTCGGACGAGAGGCATGAAGGTTGCATTCGCCTGGATCATCATCCGGGCTGTCGGCAACGTGACGTATGCTTACGGGAGCATCATGTACGAGTTCTTCCTCATGGTGAGTCAGTGCTTCCTATTCATATCATTCAATTCTCCCTGTTAAACGTTACTGCCGGATAACGTAAAGTGCTTTTTCGCAATCTTGGTTATAAATCCCGCACACACCACATTACTGGAACTCTGAAGCATGACAGAGCGCAGGGAAACACGTGTCTCAACAGCCACTCAATGCACAGCACCTCTTTCGCTGTTTGATCAGATGTCCAATTTCCATTATCCCCGAAAGCGACATTTTGCATGTGCGCTCGATAAGTTACCGAAGCTTAAAAATCGTCCATTTGGGATGTCCGCTAACTTTTTTTTTCAACTTGGTGCAGCCGGACAACTTGCTCAACTTTCTGGCCATTTCTTCCACGGTATGTGTCCGTAATCCATTTCCAACATACGAAGCAAAGTAACTCGCTCTCATGCACCGCCGCTGGTTTCCCCTCGCAGTTCTCCCATAAGACGAGAGCTGCCAGCGCTGCGGTCTGGCTTCTCGGTGAGGTGAGTGTACGTAGACTTGCTTCCACAGAGAGCTGAATGTTTTGCTCATTGTATCTCGCCTGCACGAACTAACCACCGCCGCCGTGTCGCCAACTCGGTGGTACTTGATGGAGACAAACTCGATACGGAACTCGATACAAGCCTATGCGTACGCGTATTATGCCCTGGAGAACAGTGGTGAGAGAATGCATCCTCCTCCCACGACCACAACCGAAATAATATAGCGATACCAGTGTTGAACGACCCTCGCATTTGTTACTACTAAATGAGGATAAGGGTTATTATTGTTGTTGCATTCAGCCGGTATACGGAACATGATCGAGGTTGTGTGGATTCGGTGCATTTTGTTTTACACATGTACCACAAGAAACGCAGTCATGCAGCTTTGAGCTCCGCGTCGCTAAAACATTCTCCGCTTTTAGAAGTAGAATATATCCGTAGTTTTAGTGCATTTTCGCTTATTTTATACGGCGCAGAACGCGTTTGTGTCTCGTCAATTCACGGTTCATAGACCGCACTCGGTTGACGTACAGAAATGGCGCACCGTTGTAGGGGTGATGGTGCGCATAATGATTTAATATTGAAATCTAGGGCGGGTTCTGTCCGTCTCAAGAGCGTCCGTTTAAAGTCGTGACGACGTTTAGCTTGCGGTGCCACTGACGTATGCACAGAAACAACCGCGCTTGCTTGCGTCACATCCGCCTAGTTTGCGTTCAACCAATAGGGGCCCACTCGAACCGGATGTTCTTGGAAACAGACACCACCCGGAATTCCACCGCAGATCGGAAACAAGGAGGATAGCTTTGTCGCCGAATCGAGTACGGAGAACAAAAATTCTAAAGCCACCATATCCATACAAACCGCATAATGCGAGAACCGAGTAGAATATCGAATATTTTATTTGGTTTGACTCTTTCATCAAGCCTTGTAGAGGTCTCTCCCGACCTTTGCTGCACTTTTTCACAAAGGTGATTCGTTGGTTAAAAAATCTTGTGGCACTTTTTTTCCACCGATCTTTGTGCGTGCTGCACGCAGGCTTTCGTCCTTTCAAGGATGTATGCGTTCTACCGTCTGGTCACGGCTCCCGACCACTCGCAAGCGATCCACGAAAAGGAGAAGGAGAAGCCATCTGAAGAAAAGGAGGCTGTCTCTGGCGACAAATGACCCACTCTGCTGTTGCTATCTGTCAAGGAATATTAAAGTTTCATTAGTTTAACTCATGCCCACCCGCCTGCTCAATCTGTTACTACGTGCATACTTAGATGTGGGAAGACGTAAGAATAGCTTTAACGAGGTTATTCAAGATGTATTATGTAATTATGGAAGGTGGTACCATATCCAAGCACAAAAGACCGAAAGCTTAAAGGAGCCGTGAAGACAAAATACAAGTTGGGTTTATTAGAAAGGGTGCTTAGTCCCGACAACAATGATACCAATATCATCGCAATCTTCGAACAAATAACGGAGATATTAAAGAAAACGTCTGAAGCAGTCGCGACCCCCTAGCCAATTTCCCGCAACTTTCCTATGACGTCACAGAACCTTGTTTGTGCGATTGGTGGCCGCCTAACTGACCTGTCGCGACGGCACATGACTGGACGTCTGTAATGGTGCCTCTATTTCCATTTGACCGCATCACTTGAATGCTAACGTGTAGTTAACGCACTGAAAATTATGTTTTATTGTTGGCCCGTATGACGTCATTCTTGCTCATAGCACGTCACTGTGGCGCAAAATTTCAAAGTTTTTAAATACTTTTTGCTTTTTGTTCATCAAAAAACATCTTTGCGGCTGTAACGGAGCTGAGTGAGATACTGAATCCTAGTTCTTTCAAATTAAATGAAGTTGTATTTTCTCTTCATGGCTCCTTTAACGCGTATAGATGGTATTCACATAAAAGTATGGCGGGCAATTTCTTCTCTTGGCAACACTGAAAACCGTCATGACAGTTGTCACCGAGTCTGTGCATGCGCCCGCATCTCGCAAGGACAAAAACAGACCTGCCCTTCGGAAGAGAAATTAACTTACCATTTCGGCGGGTGAGGAGGAGCGCTAGGCGATGAGACGTCACATTTGATCCCAGGATTCCCGCGCCGTATGTTTACATTTTTTCGAGTGCTGCCTACAGGGCGTGCGCGTCGTAGCGATTGATGTAGTCGCGTTCGACTTTTGCGGTCGACGCAAGAATGCGTAAACTAGCGATGGTTGTCACCCACTCAATCGTCGTTCAAGACTTCCAGCGTCTTCTGGCATTACGGCTTTGCAGTCAGGTGTGGCGCGTCCAACCGTTTACCATCTGCCGACTCAGGTGAGCGCTCCACTTTGGCGGGTTTGCAATCTGTTCGCATACTTGCTACTGTAGCGGTTGCTTTAGGCTCGCGGCAGTTAGAATAGCGACGTTTACGAAATTATTAACGGCACGTTCTCACCGTCTTGCATTATTGTCGCTGTTTGTGCTAGTGTGCTGGCGTCGGTCCGGCGATCGCGAGCTGTTGATGGTTTCTTGCACGGCTCGGCAGCATTCTGATACATTTCTCTCGTTGGAATGCAAACCTCTCTCGCCCGTGGCGTTTCTTTGTCTCTTCTTCAGTGTGGCGTCCATTAAAATCAATTGTTATCCTCTACGATTTTTAGAGGCAACGTGCCTTGTCCTAACCTATCTTAATTGTGTAACGAAAATGAGCCTGAAGTACGGTCTCTGCGTGAAGTTAGAGCGCGAAAGAATGCTGTTTACAAGGTTTCCACGTGTGCGTGTGTTTCGTGAGGGCGCTGTAACACGCTGTTTTAGCCTGTTGCACCTCCTTACTGCATTCAGTAATTTTGCTTGCCAGGCGTGCCCGCGAAGGGGTACTTACTTCGTTATGTATTTCATATTTAATAGTGAAGCCAGTCGGCGTTCAATAACTGATGGAAATGCAGTGGGAACGACAAGGATAACAACACAGCGAAGGAACACTGCTTGTGTGGTCTGCTTTCGTGTGCCCTACTGTTCAGTAGTCGTAGATTATTTGTTTACTGCTGCGTGCACATTGCTTCATTCTTCATGTTCCATTTCTTTCTGCAGCATCTCCTGACTACAGTAATGGTGCCCCTAGCCTGCCCGAAGCACTCATCCTGCCCCTTCAGTGGGAACTGATGTGTGCAGGCCACTTGTCACAACCCAACATGTTCCCGCCCATGCCTGGCCTGTAATTGATGGTATACTTTAGATCCACCACTGCGATCTCAATGTGTGTATATTTGAAGCGAGTGACACGGTAGTGTATAGCCATGAAGACAACAGCATGTGTGCTGAAAATGCCGATTCCAAAACAAAAACAAACCGATCTAGGGATCTATGCCAGCTTGACCTCTACAAGTCTTACAGCAAGTATCAAAGCAATGACCAGCTAGGGATATCCCTTGCCCTAAATTCTGCTCTCCCTTCTGTTTTTATTGTTTCTTTACTGTTATAAATTTAGGAATCGATAGTACGAGTGAGGTAGCCAGAAAACAAAGGGGTCATGCTGCACTCGAAAATGCCTTACACGAAATAAAGCTGCTTCTTGCGAGTCGAACCTTTTAATGTAATAAGAACAGCTCCATGTAACAAATAATTTGATGCACCCGGACTCATCCGCAATGAACTTATGTGGTGCATGCATTATGTAAGGGCGTGTTACCAACTGTGGGACAACAAGAAAGTAAGTTACCACTGTTTTGTGTGCAAAAATAGTCTAGTAGCCAGCAATTTTGGCTTGTGTCTGTCCAGTGTCAACAAGAATAGTGTCCTTGACGCATGATCCTGCCACCTTCCTTCAATGCAAACACAATGCCGGTAAAGACGCTGGGCAGTCGAAATCACACGATGACAGGCAGTCACAGCGTTTATAAACCGTTCATTCTACCATGAGGGGCATTCTCGAGCTGTGAGGCCTTGCTCTGTTTTCCGCTCCAGCTCTTCGTTGCCGAATGCCACAGGCTTTCTGGGTAAAGCTCCCAAGAGAAGAATGAAAAGAAAACCTGGAGCTAAACAGACGTGGATGAAGACCAAAAAAGCCAACTTCCAGCTGCTTATTCGAAGAAAACCACACTTATTCACGACTTGTGAAGGAAAAAAACGAATAACAAAGCCAAGGTATAGTCCAACTAACAACTGTAACGGGGGATTAGAATTTCTGGTATGCACAAGTGCAACATTGGATCAGGATAATTGCGCAGGCCAGAAGTTAACAAACCAGAGTGTGCGCGCGTATTCCAGGCACAAAATGAACCACGAGGGGAACGACTACTGCACATTCTAAACTATTCGATTACACACTGTCTTTAATAAAGGACATATCTTTGTCACTTAATGCTAGTGACGGCATGCTGGGGCACCCGTCGCCTGCTCTTTTTATAAAGACTGCCTCGGTTATCTTCTTTCCCGTTTTGTTCTTTGCTCTTTTTAGAAAGGCCGTCTTTTCCAGTAATGGCTCACACCCACGGCGCTTGCACTGGTCTGCTAGATGCCCGCCCATGTTGCTGCTGACTACCAACCGGTGCCCTCTCACACGTTCATTGAAGCAGCATCCTGTTTGTCCGGTGTACACCCTATCGCACTTCAAGGAGATACTGTAAATGACATTGCTGACACACTCAGTGTAGCGTGTTGCGTTCTTCTTTGAGCACGCTTTCGGTGCCTTCTTAGCTATCATGGGGCAAACCTTAGCCAGCTTCCACGGCACAGAAAACACAATATGCACATTATACCAGGGTGCGACCTTCTTGACATTGTGTAAAAGCATGTGAAAGTTGGGTATTACATGCATTTTAATTTTTTATTTCTGATCCTGCACTTTGTTTCCTTGTTTTACCTTCGGCAGGATGCTTTCCCACACACTTTTAATCATGGAGGGTGGAAATCGAGTGGCTTCCAATCGGCTAATGTGATTGTTAAAGGAGTACTGACACAAAATTTTGACGCCTAAAAAATGATATAATTGGCTTCCGTAGTTTGTACAGATGCCTCACAGACATTTTTGCAGCGATCCGGGGCCGGAATCACATCGAAAATCGGCTTTGATTGTCCCGGCCGCGAGCTTCCACAAATTGGCAGCACTAGTGAAATCGCTTTCGGCGTGACGACACATTCGGCAGGCGTGTCTGGCCGGTTCAGGGTGACGTCATATAGTCGTTTTCGGAACCGGAAACGATAGCCTGCGCTGCTGTTGTCGGTGGTACTCGTTCAGGAGACGTGGGTGAACCTCTGTGAGGAATGCTTGTAAACTTTGCGCACTTTCTATTTACGGCAACTTTCTATTGACGATTGGACTCTCCTCCTCAACTGCTCTCTATGCATTTACATGGGGGCACTCTATAGACACTCGGTTCAACGGACTTCCGAAGGTCTTTGAAACGACCGTGTAGCACAGGTATAAGGCGCATTCCTGTTTTTCGCGGCGGTCGCGACTGGTTGCTTCCACCGCATGGCTCCGCCGACACCATACTGCCAGTGCCTCGACAGGATTGGCTAGGCTTGGCTGGTTGGCCGACAAAATTGCCTTGGAAATGGCAGAAATCTCCAGGGAAACTGGCCAAGAAGAAATGGATTGTCGCGGGTCGATTGCGATTACAGGAGAAGGGAAAGTCCAGCTACGTAAAAATTGCTTTCGTCCTTGACTATATACTGCAATTCAGCCTACTTGCCTCCCATTAGTCTCCCTGCGTTTCAATAAGCGCCGCAGAAGCGCCGCATTCCAGTGCACTGCAATTGCTGCAAATTCAGAGCGACTCGGAAAAGAGGATGACGACGAAGCTTGCACGAACGGATCGAAAGCGTGGCACCGGGGCGCGCATGCCATCGTCATCATTCCTGTTTGAAACGGTTCCTGCCGCCGAGGGGGCCATGAAGGGGCCTTCTCATTACAGCGCACGCTCCTGTTTTCAACCTAAATATGACAATTGATGATGATGATGACGACGATGGTGATGATCATGATCAAGACCTTTCTTTTCGCACCGGGGCTTAGGTTGTAAACAACACCCAACCTGTTTTATTCAAATTATTTGTTCCATTCCTAACTGTATTTTCTGTTTGCGGCCTCTTACTCCCCTCAGGTGAACCGTTCCAGTGTTCTAAATGTCCTCTCTCCCTAGCATCCTTTACCCATCTCGCACAATTCTTCTTTCAGGAATTTCATAGCCGCACAAATGTGTGTCAGATTAGGATCGTTTTGTCTGAAGTTTATTCTTTTTAAAGAGTTTATTCTCTTTGTCTCTCTCCCTCCCCTCTATGTATCTCTTTCGCTGTCTTCGTCCATGCGCTTGATCTATCGTTCAAACTTCAAAGCAATGCACAGGAGATGCACCCGCGCAGAGCTGCCCCATTTTGGGATTGTATGCTCAAGTATCAAAATATCCCTCCTACGCTGGTCATGAAAGCGTTTCAAGATTAGACCGCCCTGAAAGGTTGGCGACTGGGGACATTTAGCAAACTCGATAGCCTCATCAACGCTTGCAGATGCCTTGAAAGTTCGCGTCTTTCCCGAGGCGCCGCTGACGCAGGGGCCCGTCAGCCTCACGCATGACTGCTACCAGGTGATAGCTTGATTTACCACACACTCCGTGTATTAGCTGAAGCCATTGTTATGTGCCATGAGTCATGCTTTGATTGTCACTGCGCTTCTTGGATGCTTAGAGGGGATCTAGGGTTCGAAGGCTATCAGGCTTGGACCTTTCGTTCTCTGTTCGCGCCTCAAAGCGCCGTAGATGCTGCGAGCTGACCAGCTCGTAGCAAGACAGCCTAAGGACACTTGGCAGGACATTTGCGCTCCGAGAGACGCGAAGCTGTTGGCTCCGCTTGTCGGCACGGGACCCTTTGTTTTATTCACCGACGCGCATGCTCCGCCTTCTGCCGGCTGCGCGGCACTGCTTTTCGAATTGGCCATGCTAGCGTCGGCACGACGGTTCTAGAGTAGGGGGAACGAGAGCTTAAAGCCCCAAACAGAACAAGCTCGATCACGACAATAATTGAAGAATTCACCAACAACTACGGCCCGCTTGCGTTTCTTGCATACGCCGCTGTCGCGGCGAACAGGTCCGTCCGAGTCCGGGTCAGGTATGGTTGTTTGGCTCAGCGTCGCCGCAGTTATTCGGTCACCGCTTTGCAAAGCCGCGCCGCCAACGACCCTCAGCGCAATTTTTCACTGCACTATCACTGCCTTTTCGCGCATTTGTAAACTGGTTTTCAGAAACAGGCATTTTTTGGCGGGCGGCGACAAGTTTATCGTGCTGCGGTATGCCGAGTCGTGCGCGCCCCTTCTTTAGCATACAGGCAGATGCTTTCCGCGGTCGCGCGTGTAGCAGCGTTTCCGTTTGCAGAGACGCTCCGTGTTTTCCACCGTTATTCATGTGAACGACGCGCTATATCTACAAACTCAGCTAAGCTCGTGTGACGGATGGCGACGATATGGTCATATACACGTTTTAAAGCAAAGCTTTTTACCTCTACCCCCAAAGAGTTCTTTCGTGACCATTGGTGTCAACAGAAAACTCGCGCGAACAAATAAAAGAATTTACTGGTACCGCCAGGAATCGAATTTGGAACTAATAGAGTAACAAAGTGAGAGACCGTTGTTTTACCCATTTAGCTACGAGCCCACGCGGATATCGGGAAGACAGGTGCACTCACCAAGCACATCTACGGGTATGGTCCCTATACCCCCTGCATTATCGCTGAATGCCACGTGATGGCGTCACGCGACCACTCGCGCCGCTGTGCGCTCTGCACCCGGAATGTCTAGCGGCCCTGTGTGCGCCTAGCGCGTGTGCTTCGAGTTACAAAAATTGAAGGAAGCTCACACCAACGCATGACATCTCACTTCTAGTACGCAAATTTGCTAAAGTCTGTGACCTCCAGTGTTCACGTAAAAAAATTCGCGCCAATCCACCTGGTGATTGTGGTTGGAAAGCAAAGCTGTAAACGGCACCCACAACGATTACCCATGCTACGTCACTTAAATTCACTTACGTCGCTCTACAAATAGCGAAACCAGAAAGAAGTGAAATGCACTTAATCACACGCTTTACTACTTCAAAGAGATATTTTTGGTAAGGTTAAATCAATGCATGATGCATGAACGGTGGTTGGTTGAGTTGCATTGGTGTAGCACAGGAGTGGAAACTTTTTTTTTACAAACTGAAAGAAAGCTCAAACCCGGTGTTAGACGATACCACTTCTCCGTCTCTGCCGCCGCAGACCAAGGCGACGAGATCGGCGGCAGAGACGCGGGAGGAGGGGGAGGGTGGGGGGAGAGGAGGAGAAGGAGGAGGAGGTGGAGGAAATCTATTCAAATTTCTGAACGGCCCAGGAACGCTGCGAGAGTTTCGCGCTGAAAAGCGCAGCAGATGCAGTGGCTCAAGTCTGAGGTTGTGTTTGTTGAGCTCAAAAAACGATTAACCGCTCATTGTGGGTACACAAAGAGATCATGAAAACTGACAGGTTTCGCTTTAGGGGCTTTGCATGATCACTGGGCCATTTTTCCAACGTGTGCAGCCGTGAAGTTTGCAAAACAAGAGTTTTTCCTCGCCCCGCTGTCGACGACACCGCTAATTCTGCGCTTCGAGTGTCAGTGTTCGCACACCGTCGCGTCCACGCCATTGACTAATGTTTATACGAACAAAATTCAATCACCCTATACCACGCATTTGGACCGTTTCTCTGCAGTCGGATGGCGCAAATCGAGCGTGATCGGCTCGAGAAAATCGCCCGGGAAACACCATATGTTGCCCACCTGACTCGCCGCTGGGTCGCCGCTACTCGGCGACGACTCCGCTCGCCACTTCGCTCTAAGCGGGTCCGGCTCGTCGTGCGCTTCGAGTAATGCGGCCTAAGATGCATGCGTTTGGGTTGGGACCAGAAGAAATTTCGAATAAAACGATATTTCGAGTAAAGCGGTTTCGTTATAACGAGGGATTACTATGTACAATGTACGCCTGCCCAACGGCTTTGTGGTGAAGCTCCCAGATTAGAGTAGGGCACACCGGTCCGGGCGTTCGCTCAAAATTTTTGGACTCGCTTGGTGGCCACCGTTCGGCTTGTGTGGTCGGACGTGTGGGACGCCAATTAAGAAGTCGATTAACGTTGTCGCTTCTCGACCTTTTGGCTTCTTTCATTTTGGCATTAATTCTTCTCTTTGCCCCGTCAAAACTGCACCACTCGTCGCAACAAGCGATATAGCGAGCCATACCGCAACGCGCTTCCAAAGCCTTGCTTGTACCAGTTGTATCGCACCTCCGACAGGTGGCGACACGAGTCCTGTCCGAGAGCGCGAGGAAATGCTACGGTAGAACTGCGGTGCTGGCGCGCACGATGACGTCATCGCTCGAGGAGGTTTTTCTGCGCACGTTCGCCGGCCCAGCCACCAGCGTAAACAGCATCGCTGTTAAAAAAAAAAGCTTCAACAAGGAATGAACCGAAATTATGCGCTATGACTTTTGCATGCCGTGAGCGTACGCGACCTGATTTTTTATCAGGGGTATTATAAAATGTAAAAGAAGATAAACAACAGCAAAATGACAGGCCGAGTTAGCAGATTGAGATTATGGAGCTTAACGCGCTGACGCTACACCTGTGCTATGAGGATAATTTCCACTACCTGGGGATCTTTAACGTGTGCCGAAATCTACATTAACGCACAGGCGTTTTCGCCCTTCGTCTCCATCAGGCTGTGACTGGAATCGCACCCGCGCCCTTGGGCTCATTAGTCACTGAGCCAACGCAGTGGTTAGGCAAACACCTGTCCCCCCCCCCCCCTCCCCACCGCCAACCGCCCAATTTCCTCCATTTCACGTCTCCCACTACGAAATGATAATACTGCGTACGCCGTCGATTTCTGAAGTGCTTACACCCAATATTGGTCATTCCATGCCAAACGTCCCGGTCGCGAAGTCGACCATCACGGATTTCTTAAGTAAAAATTATGGCTCATCCTTGCATGGCCCACAATGTTCCCTCAAAGTATTGTTGTCCCAAAAAATTCTTTTTTAGACGCCCTTTTATCTCGAGGGCTTAAAGCAAAGTTAGGCATGTAAAAAAAATTGTCAAACAATCACTTTATTTTTATTATGTTGTTTTATTATTAGCATCCAAGACATTATGTTGAGGTCCTGGATGCTCTATGCCGCATCTTAAAAAGATTTTTTTTTCTTTTTGCTCTCGTTAAGCCATTCAGAAAGTATACACGATGTTACGTATTTTCAATTTTTTTAGGAAATACAAGCACACTCTCTCGGACACTGAAACATTTTTGTTCTGAATTTCACCCTTGTGGACAATTAGTAAAAATATATTGACACTGAAAAAAGGAGAAATGTAGAGATTGTCAAATTTGTAAAAATCTCCTTTCCGGCTCATTTTTACCCCTAAATTGCGCATTGTTGTGCTCGTAGTAAAAACATCGAATACAAGGTACACTAGGAATACAAGGTACACGAATACACTGGTACAAATCATTGCATTTTATTTCAGAAAGTTTAATCGGAATAGCTTTTGTTTTAGCAGAGAAAGCATTTTTGAATTTGTACACCCGCACTTCACCACGTTGTTCCACAGAATGTCTTCTCTGCACGCCATACGCCTAACTTCATGAAATACGCGTGAGCCAGCGGCTTCGCGCTGCAAGTAGTAGTAGTAAAGTCCTTTATTGGGATGGGACGGCCGGTTGGCCAGAGGGGGGAAATGGGAATAGCAGGGAGGGAGGATTAACACTACTTGAATCTTCAAGGGCCGTAGAGGATCTAATTGTCCATTGAGGATCTAATTGTCCAGTTTCAGGGACCAAATGGGTTGTAGGCCCCGGCTCACACTACTCGAGCCAGACCGCCCTCAAGGGAAAAAGTGCCTAGCGCGGCAAGGAATTGGGGGTCATGGTATGGGGGATTAGCTGGTGAAGAACCATTTGGAAGTGCATTTTCGATAATATATCGATGGTCTGAAAATGCAGTGCAGTGCCAGATTAAATGGTTCAGGTCCGCGATAGAAGTCGCTGAACAGTGCGGACAACGTGAGGGTAGTGACGTCCCAGGGTGAATCCATTTGTGTGAGGAGTGACAGCAGCGTTCGCAAGAGTCTTATTAATGAAAATTTCGGCTGGGCGTGGTAGGGAAGGGACGCCGTGTAGGTAGCCAAGCGGAGTGCTTGATGCTAGGCGGCATCGGCGCACGTGGCGCGCGTGGTCCAGCTGCAGGCGAAAGGAGGTGGGCGAGACAGCAGCAGGGGATTGGTCATCCAGCGGAGGGGTTACGAGAAGGCTCTCCCTAGCCGCAGAGTGCGCGGTCTGGTTGCCATGCCCCTGCATCATGTGTCCCGGTATCCATGCCAGGCGAGTTTTAGTGCCATTCTGAGCGAGTATGTTGACCATAGCTTGAATCTGGTGGACAGTAGGATGGTCAGAGAAAGCCTTGTTGAACTCGTCAATAGCATTTTTGGAGTCACTGAGAATACGAATGCGGGCGGGTAGTGGAGCAGAGACGTTGTAGGCAAGATGGTCCAGGGAATGGAGAATGGCACGCAGTTCGGCTTCAGTGGGAGACGGATAAAGTATATGCTTCGTAATGGAACCATCAAATTCTGGTCGTGCTGGACAATGCCACGCGAGGCCCATTCGGTGGTGGTCCAGGCTGGCATCAGTAAAGATGTCAGTTTCATCTGGGAGCTTCGCCCCCAGGATGCGACAAAGGGCTTTTTGTCGAGGACACCTCCTTGCTTTGGGAATGCCAGGTCGCTGATGTGGCGATGTCAGAAGTGGCCTTTCCCAGGGGGCAGGCGGTGCCGGACTCGGCGGTGGTGGCAACATGGTTCGAGCATCCCACGCTGCGAGCGCCGCTCCCTGACCCGTAAGAGATCGACGTTGTTCGTGTTGGAGGGCAGCTTCAGAAAGCAGAGCTTCCACAGGAGGCAGAGGAGCGGCCTTTTCGAGGGCATCTATACGGGTATGTCGGCGGCAAACCAGTTATTGTTCGGAGCGTGGCCCTGTGTAGTACTGCTAATTGCTTCTTGTGACTGTTTGAGAGGGTATATACAGGGGCGCCGTAGAGAAGGCGGCCTAGAGCCACTGCTCGTGCTAGAGTAATGCAAGCCGCTTGTTGGGCCCCTCCGTACTTATTTGACATTCTAGAGATTATATGAAGCATTGGCTTCCAGGTACATCGAAGTTGCTTTATCCAGCACTGTGCGCTGTTGTGACTGGCCAATGGGATACCCAACAGTCTAATTTTGCCGCACATAGACCTAATTGGTGTGTCAGACAGATAGATGGTGTGGTGCATATCAGGAGGTATGTTATGCCGTCCGTGCACCACCAAAAACTCTGTTTTTTCAGGAGCCAAGTCTAGCCCTAACGTTGGAAGGTTCGACGTGAGGCTGTGAGCTGCGGCCTGCAACTCAGTGATCATGTCTTCAGTTGATGTGTAGTCTGCAGCTTCGGTCCATACAGTAAGATCATCAGCATAGATCGCGAAGCGTGCAGCAGAATCCTTTTCTAGTTGCCGTGCTACACGGGCCCATTGCCAAATTGAAAAGCGCAGGTCCAAGGATAGAGCCTTGAGGCACGCCCCTGTCCAAGTAATAGGTCTTGGGGCTCCATCCCGGGTGCGTGGCGCTCAAACGTATGGGGCGGTTGTCTAGAAAGGACCGGATCCAGTTTTGGGCTCGCTGGCTTGGGAATGCTTGTGCCAATTCTGTAAGGATTGCCGTTTGGCTCACGCGATCAAACGCTTTACGCATGTCAATGGCAAGGACATAGTCGGGGTTGCCTGCTGTGGAAGTGCGATTGATCCACTCGTCGCAGCAACCATAAACAGTCGTGGGTACCCAGGTGTGGTCGGAAGCCAGTTTGTGATGGGTGGAGCCATGGGCCGGACGTATTCCATGTAGTGTTCATGCGATTATTTATGAGACGCTCTATGAGTTTGCAGATTGTTGGTGTCAAGGAAATGGGCCGAAGGTTAGTCATGTTGGAGGGGTCTTTGTTAGTCTTTGGAATGGGATGGACGAGCGTGAGCTTGAGGTTGTCCGGAACGGTCCCTGTAGCCCAAAGGTCATTGATAACGTCCAGAAGCACTAGGTGGGTAGCTTCATCCAGGTTGCAAAGGTGCTGCCAAGTGAGCCCATCATGGCCCCGGCGCCGGACGTGGTTTGCCTTGGTGGAGGGCAGCCTGGAGCTCCGCAAACGTGAAGGGGAGATCTAGCTCCTCAACAGGCTCCGATACTGGTATGTTGGGTAGAGGGGGATGAGGAGTGAGGGAAGCGGGGGAAAAAACGTAGTTATGAGCTGCTGTTCCACAGCTTCAGGGGTGTCCTTTAGAGTGAGTGTGGAGAACAGCGTAGACTTATGCTTGCGCTTGCCGGACATCCCACGGTACACCTGCCATAACTTGGAGAGGCCGCGTTCCTTGCCGAGTCTTGCGCAGAGGCTGTGCCATTGTTCGTTGGCGAGCGAGCGTTGGTATTCCCTAATTAGCTTGTATTGTTTCTCATCTTGAGGAGATCACGGTGACGTTTCCCGCTAGCAAGGTACCGGGTGGTAAGAGTTTGAGCTCTCTTCCACAGGTTCGCCATGTGGGCGTCCATAGCCGGGGTTTTACTTTCCCTGCAATAGTATTTCGTGGCGTCAGTACGGCAAAAAATCCCGCCAACTCCACGAAGTGAATGATGATGAGAGGGACGAAGATAAAATGCTTATCGGTAAAACCGTGAAACATTCGCCCGCACATCATATAAAGACTCGACACGTCAAGCTTTCCACCGCTCCGTTGGCAAGCCCGTCGACGACGTCGATGTTTGTGGTGATTATGTAGGGCTTCTTTGGGACGATGAAAATCTCCATGGGTAAGTTGGCGAATTCGGTGTGTGACATTTTAGCCACCTTGGCCGTCGCCTTCTGCGGACCGTCTTGTGTCGCGTACCCCCGGTACGTGTCTTGAGCTCGCAGGCTAGGAAGGACAACCTCTTCTTCTTCCTCTCCTCCTTGTTGGGTAGCAACGAACGCGTTGAACGTTTTGACCTCTTCGGCCAATCTTTGGTTGGCCAATCCGTAGGGGGATCCTGCCACAATCATCATTAATTTGCCGGATACAGCAGCAACGAGGGACGGGACAGGGCCCGAGCAAGAGGAGCTTCACCCCTAAAAAGGGATAGTTGGCGTGCTGGTGGGAACAGTACAACGTGCGGTGGTGTGCCCATTGTATACGTGTAGAATCAATGGCTGGCTGGACATCAGAGGTGATTTTATAGCACCGGTGTATCTGATTCCCGCTAACGTTCGAAATAAATCCGCTAAACTCGATGACCAGGCCGCAGTTTGCTTCCTAGCGTTCGGCATACATACGGGATACCACGGATAACATGAACTGCACTGACGTCTGAAGCCCATCCAGCTGTACTGACACGAGCAGTACTGACACGAAATTTCTCGCTTTCAGTTTTTATGCTGTAAAGAATACCTATTGGCCCAGTAATTACGAAAATCGAACCGAAAGCCGTCAGCCGCCAACACAGAATTAATTATAGCACGTTTATTTCAACCAGCTTCAAATTCGGTCGCCGCGCGGGAAAATGGCCGTTCGAAGGCCAGCCTCTGCAAGCGGGCCAGTCTGACGTCACGGTCTCACCCGTGACGTCAGGGACGTTCGCTGCATCGTCTGCTACGATTGCACATGGTTTTCACTCGCCCGAGCAGTCGACATGTCGTCTGAATCGTCATGAGTCGCTGCCACCCGAGAGACAGAGCAACTTTATTAGGCCGGCGATGTCTTCGCTGTCGTCCTTCTTTATTATCACTGCGGCTCGAACCGGCGCAAACCGTGATAGCAACAACTTGTCGCCACTCTTCTAATCAATCTGTTCGCGAAAAAGAAGTTCCACATGCGAGAAAGTAGGTGTTAGTGTGTTGAAAAATTGTGCTAGGGGTTGTTATCAGCGCTGAATTTAAAAGTGGCGTTCAGATATTTGCCGAGATGGTAAGCCTACGCTGACCTGCAGCGGAGGTTCGGCGCTCCGACCCAGCACTGCCGGCACAGCGGTGCGGCGAGCGGCCGAAAGATGACGCCACCTGCGCGTTAGAATCAAAACAGGCCGCGGCAGATGTCTTGGTCACCGATCGCCGAAACGGAGATTATTGCCAAAATAAAGCTCCATATGCGAAAAAGAGGATGATAGTGTGGTGAAAAGTTGTGTAAGGGATTGTCATTCGCAGTTGTACAGATACCAGCGATCAAATAGTCGCCACGATACCAACGATACCAAGCCTAGAGTTCCCAACACCCAAGGTGACCCGTGCAACCCCAAGCCCGCTGGCTTGGGCGACAGTTCTAGCGGCCGCCGCGGCGCACGCACTCAGTCCACGTTTAGCGCTGCGTGTCGTCGCGTGTAAAATAATGCATCTGGGCGTCGTCGTCGATTTGCTTGGACCGCTTGGACAGGCTTCCACGAGCAGTACTTCGCATACCGTGAGCTGGGCGACGCGCACCGCCGCGTCGCCGCGGTGCCTGTCGACATCGCGCAGTTTTCGGCACCAGTGCAAGGGAATACCAGGAATACCATGCGCCGGCCACGAACGAAGTAAAGACGTCGAACACGCAACGTTACAAGCATTGCTCACACAGCTACGCCCACGCCTCCTGCCCAAACGAATACCACCGACAACAGCAGCGCAGGATATCGTTTCCGGTTCCGAAAACGACTATACGACGTCACCCTGAACCGGCCAGACACGCAGGCTGATGTTTCGTCACGCCGAAAGCGATTTCGCTAGTGCTGCCGATTTGTGAAAGCTCGCGGCCTGGGCAATCAAAATCGATTTTAGATGTGATTCCGGCCTCGGATCGCTGCAAAAATTTCTGTGAGACATCTGTACAAACTACTGAAGCCAATGATATCATTTTTAGGCGTCAAAATTTGGTGTACTCCTTTAAGGGTGAAAATGGGCCGGAAAGGAGATTTTTCCAAATTTGACAAATGTTTTCGCTACATTTCTGCTTTTTTTCTGTGCCAATATATTCAGAAAAAATGGTTTCAATGTCCGTGAAGAGTGTGCTAGCATCTGCTAAAAATGTTTGAAAATACCCACCATCGTGTATTTTCTCAATGGCGTGACGAGAGAAAAAAAATATTTTAAAAATGTCGCATAGCGCAGTTCAGGCCGGGTCTCAACATGATGTCCACGAAAAAAATGGTAGCGATTTTTTAAAAAAGTGTTTTTTGACGAATTTTCTCTTGTAAAGGACGTTTACAAAAAGAGAAAATTATGTCTGGATAAAAATACTTTGAGTGAGCATTATGGGCCATGCAAGGATGACCCGCAGTTTTTACTGAAGAAAATCCGCGATAGTCGACTTTACTGCTGGGATGTTTCGCATGGAAATGACCGATGTGTACGTATCATAAATAAGGCCACGAATATCTAATTGAGGTAAAGTGCGTCGGGACTAGACATCGTTATTTCGTTCGGCTCTGAGAATTTCCACCCCAACATTGTCATTTCACACGCGGTCAGCGACAATAGAATTCACATAGCGGCTAGCGTACTCTACGCGAGGACCGGCGGGTAGCGGTACTCGACTGTGCAAGCGCTCGCGGGCCCAGCCATTATAGCGTCACCGCTCATTGGACCTACGGAACGAGTGCGCACCTGTCCAGTCGGGTCCCCGTACCCTCCGACGCTAACCGCGTACGCTAGCCGCTACGCGAAAACCGACCGACAAAAAAAAAGAACAAAAAAACAGGCACTCGACCGACCAACCGAGGACACTGCGTGGTTTGTTCAATAAGAAGTGCTACGCCCTTAAAAAAAAAAAAAAAACTCTCTATTTGCCAGTTTCTCATCGAGTCCTTTTTTGTTGTTTCGGCGATGCTTCTTCCACGCAAGGTCAGGGATCCCCATACCGCCACTCTCCATTTGACGTCAATGCCGATTAAATCGAGAGCATAGAAATAACCCCCAGAAGCGGCGTTCTGCGTAAACCCGTTTTGAGGTGCAAAACGCGCACATCGTAAAAACCGCCACATTTCGAAAGAAGCAAAAATGAAGAAAAAACCGTCACGTGACAAAAACCATGCAATCACACAACACGGGCGCGCGTTTTTTTGTCCCCCTTCGCTGCTGCTGTTGCAGTGTCGTCGATCGCGGCCGTTAGAAATCGGTACCCAAAACTGGTGTAGCGAGGAGCGCTCACGCTTCGTTCGCTCTCGCTCGCTGACCTCGCTAGCTAGCAGCGCGGCATCCGGTGTTGCAGCAACTCTCGTTTTATTCCTTTATTTTATTCCTCCAACCTATTTGCCGCCGCTGCCATATCGGCACCCGACGACTTCGTCTCTCCGACGCTTCCGAACAGGTGTCGTACCCGCGCTTCGTAGTCGCACAAGCTGCATGTTGCCGCGCGCCGCCTCTACGGCCCGCGCGCGACAACAGCCGAGTTCCCGCATGGCAACCACGGACCTGCTCCGGCAAGCGCTCGCCGCGGGCGGTTGCGTCTGAGGAGAAGACATCAAAGACATCGCTACCAGCGTCGTCGACAGCCACGGAACAACATGGACGAAGAAGACTCCGCCGCTACAGCTGCACAGCCTTCGTCCGCGGACGACAGCCCCACTCGACGACGGAGGGGCGTCGGGCGGAGGTTCTCGCGCGGTTTGGCGTCGTGCAACTGCGCGTCGTACTGCTACTTCTCGCTCGCGCTGGTGCTGTTCTCGCTCGGCACGGTGCTCACGATACTCGTGCTTGACGACAGCGAGCAGGTGTTCCCCAACCTGACGCACATGTGGCTCATCGGCCCCATATTCATCAGCTCCGGACTCATGTTCGCCGTGAAGACGATCATGCACCTCCGTAGGGAGACCATGATCGCTTACTTGGCGAGGCAACACTCGCTGTTGAGGGTGAGTTTTTCTATTCCGACGCGTTGCTCGACTTCTTATCGGTCGCGCCGCGGCGCCGATTGTACGGAGTTTCTAAACGGGTCATGCTCTAGTTTGCATATACAGGTTCGTTTGCATCTGGACCTTTGATGTTTGTTTTTTTGTTTGTTCTTGGGGAAAGTATGCAACAGAACCTTTGGCACCACAACACCTACTGACCTTGCTTTAGCCGCGTACGAGTACTTTGAAATGTGCACGGAATGTCAGGCTTTGAAACGCAGTCGGCGTTGTTCTGGCGTGTCAGTTGTGAGCTCTCTGGCGTACGTGACGCCGTGTCAGCTTCAAGTTCGATCCGGATATGAACCCTTTTCGCCGTTGACGCACGGCTGACACGACGTCGCGTTTCCTCTGCGGTAAAATCAACCCTGCAGTGAACATTCTTGGCTATCGAAATAGATTTAGCTTTGTTTGAATCGCGCATTGCCTTGGTTGAGTCCCCGGACTTGATGACTGAACCAAGAAACGGATGCCATTGTTATTCTGGCAAATATATTTTGATGGGAAAGTGGGTGATTTTAATTTGTGCGGTTTGCAATGCTGATGCGCACATGTACTTCCGGTATCTCGAAATAGACTTGGCGTGTAACCATTTCGTTGCGAACTTTTCCTCCAGGAGTCATTTGCGAAACCAAAAAGCTCCATTCGTTATTGTTGCCAGTTATGTTAATCTAAAACCCCCAAACTACAGCCAAATATTCGTTGCCGGCGAAACAGCTGATGTACGCCTAATCATTACAAGGAAGTAATCAGATTGTCGATAGGTTTATCTTGAGCAATACAAACAATTGCAAAGCTAACTGTTCAGGGGTTTTCATAGCGAGAAAGAATATAGCTAATAATTCTATGAGCCAACAGCATTCACCTCAAGCTAATAACTAGTCTGCCATAGATCAGCATAGCCAGTTAGCTCTAACTGCAATCTGAGGTTTCTGATCAGAGCATCCAAAATAGCGAGTGAAACATTGGCAGCCGGCCATCATAGAAAAGAATGTGCGATATGCTTTCGACTACCTCTAGGAGTTATCAAGTCGTCAAAAGCAGAAAACTAACATCAGCTGAATCACTACACAACAGGGTTTGGCTGTCATAGCTGCTTGCCATTTCTTTTTCCGGTTTGTTGCAGCTGTATTGTGGCAGCCTCACAGGTATGTTGTGCAAGCTTCTTGTGAAGTGAATGTACTGTATTTATTCGATTGTAAGGCGAGGGTGCAGTTTGGAGAGTAAAAAAAATCTCCATATATATATATATATATATATATATATATATATATATATATTATATATATATATATATATATATATACTGAGCTTCGAATACAAGGCAGGGTATGACTGAGACTTTATATTTTGGAAAAAACCTCGCCTTGTATTCGAATAAATACAGTGCATGAACACGAGCCGCTGGGATAAGCGGCTACGGTCACACAAAACGACACTTCCGGTTTATAATCAGTGCCACAACTGAAAAATGAAAGTGAAAATGTTCTGCAACGTTGAAAGATGATTAAGCAGTTCCTGTGTGATGTTAGAGGAGAAATTTTGCGAGATCTCAAGATATTGCAAACCCATAGGTGCATCTTAAGGCTGACTTGGGGCTGAGCTTGAGGTGGGAGAGAGTGCCTAATGAAACCTTTACTGTTAGGATAGAAAGCTCCTTTAGGTGAAGGAAGCTGCAATATGCAGTGAATGATAGAATACTGTTTTGATTATTTCACAGTTGCTAAACTGTGATAGAGTGGAGTTCCCGGAGGTGGATATGGCAGTTTTTGTCTCGTCTTGAAAGCCTGACCTTTACCTGCAGCAGTGACTCGGCAGCTAAGGTGTTCAGCTGCTGAGCTCAAGGACGCGAGTTCGATTCTTGGCCGTGGTTGCTGCTTTTCTGATAGAGTCGAAAAGTGAAAACGCCGGTGTCGAGATTTCGGCACGCGTTAAAGAGCCCCCTCAGGTGGTCAAAATTGATCCTCAAGCCATCTACGACAGTGCACTTCATACCAGTGAAGCCCATAATTTGAACGCCTGACTTTCAGGAATGGAGGGCTGGGAAAATTGGCCCTTCAGCTGAGTGTCGACAAATGTGATGATAGGTTATGGTCCCCAGTGAACAAATTACGGCCATTGCAAAGCAGTGTGTGTCTGCTGGGGGATGTAATGTAATCCAGCCTTTTGCAGAAGCGAGACTTTCTGTACCAGCAGCGAGGAAAATTCATGGATGACATGTTGCTGCAACTGGGAGCAGCCATTTCGGAAAATTTATGCATTGGTGCCCTCGACGGGGCATGCATACTGCGAACACAACACATGCCCGGTGAAAAAGATTGGCTAGGCCAATCCCCCTTTAGAAAAATCAGCAAGGTCATCTTTCCCAGGTCCACAGCAGTCTCCACACCCACATGTGGACACATGGCGATGCGGGGGGGTTGCTCAAGAGTCGAATGCAATTGTGTGTCACGTGCTGTCGATAGTGACTTGCATGCTTGCTTGTTCTTTTGGAGGGTGAATTTTTTGCGATTCATTCGCAGCAGGGTTTTCTGAGGAACAACTGGGCTGCTTCATTACAATGTAGAAGGCATATCGCCTGCAATGTTTCGCAGTTGGTTTTGGTGCATGGCCAAACGGGGTGCAGCGATGCTGAAATCACAGCCAGGGTGTTGAACCTTAACTCAAACCGAAGCAGAGACAAAACGTATTTTTTTTAGCATACTCAATCCGAATCAAAACTTAACCATGCAAAAAAAAAAAAAAACGTAGCTATCTCACAGGCAGCATATCCCACACACCCCTCAAGTTTCTTCAAACAATTCCAGCCATCCCCTAATGCCATGTTGCGATGATTCCAAGACACGCCCGCAGACATCACTTTCCAGGCATTCTTGTCGAGGGTGGAAAACTCGGGTGTATTACCCCTCACCCAACTCATTCCTGCTTGCTACACTGGAATTCTCTACCACTACTGACACAGCCATCCCCACTACTGTATTTTTGCGCATATAACCCTCGCCAAAAATGCAAAAATTTCAGTGGCAAAGTAGGGGTACGAATAATACGCTTGGTTTTTCCTTAAGTACAGCTTCATGGCAATGCGCGTTGTGCCGCGAAGCTCCTACGCAGTCACACTAGCTAAGCCTTCCATGGCAGTGATTGTGCAAAACATACAAGGACAAGGGAGAAAAAGCCAGGACGAGCGCACTCTCACAATTGAACTTTATTAGTGAATTGTGGCTTTTGCCTTGCAGTCAGTGTATTTCTACTTGCTAAATATACGCCTTTTCTGTCTACATAGTATGTGATGAGTTGCTTGAGCAGTAGCTTTGGTGCACCTTTTCCTGTATCAAATGTGCGGGCGATACGCAAGGACTTTTTTTTTTCTTTCCCGGCAGGCTAGATAGGGGGAGGGGGGTGCGGATTATATGCAGGGGCAGGTTATACGTGCGAAAATGCAGTATCCTGCACCAACTCACCAGCTCACAGCCTGAAGTTCAATAATGTTTGACCGGCCTGAGCAAAGGCGATAGCTCACATCCTAGAAAAGGCCGCCCAACTTTCTTTTTCTTTTTTTTAATTTTTGATTTCCTCTGGCTCAAGTAAACATTTTTCTCACCCACTCACCGGTTTACAACAAAACGGGTTCAGCCATGCGCTGTTGATAATGCGCACTCAAAGCCGGCTGCACCGTTCTCCTTCACCTGCCATAAACCTCATGGTCGCTTGCACGTTTTTCCCCCTTCAAACAGTCAGAATGATATAGACGTTCTCTTACCCCACCGCGTTGGTGCACAGACATAACTCTGGCGGCTTCGTGTGTGACGGGATGCTATTTTGCAGGAAAATGTGGAATTTGAGCAGAAAAAATAACAAGAGGGAGGAGGGAGCTGGCAGGACACATACCTAACTTGCCCTGCTGCACAGGTGTGGCTTGTAAAAACAGAGGTTTACTGGTTGGGGCCGAGTTGAACGCAAAGATGAAAATTGCTTCGAGCTAAGTTTGCAAACACAAACCAAGCGAAATTAGGAAGGCTTGCTGGGCTGTGCAAGTTGACGAGCTCATTTGCGCACTTGGCGTGCACTGTTAAAAAAGAAATAATTAAAACAACTAAATAATGGCCGGGATGCCGTGTATGCTGTCCCTAAAGTAGAGTCGACGACCGATTATTCAGGATCCTTATTAAGGGACCGCAAAAACTCCAGAAAATCAATCAGTCCGAAAAAACGAATGGCCCCTTCAAAAAGCCGAATATCTTGGTGCCGGGAAAAAGTCCTGAACAATCGAGCATGTCTGAAAAATTAGGTGTTCGAAAAATCGGTCGTCAACTCTATTTGTATCATTTTTTTTGCATCTCGAGCTAATTACGACCTACTTGTGCTGATTTTTTAGATTCTGTTGCGGATAACGAAACGCACCCCAACAAATCATAATCACAAGCTTTTTTCCTTCATAGGCCTTGACTAGGCTACTTTGGGCCAGCCAAATAGAGCCTCCATGCATCAAACACGTGTTGTTTTCCAGGCATTCTCACATAGTCATTCTGTATACTTGGAAAATCTCGTAGCGAGTTTTATTGTCTACACTCACACATTGCAGGAATGTGGCTATCGTGCCCACATCTACACCAATATGCAGTTTGGGTGGTTGCGCAGTTGTGTATCACCTGAAAAACTGCGTTTTGCTTGTGCAGTGAACACCCTTTTTTTGTGTGTGTGTGTGTTATATGCAAGCTTGGTTATTGATTGCTGGAGGTTCTCGGTAGCATTCCCTTGTGTGTCGTCGAACGGCAGCTTGGTGCCAACGCTCCAAATTGCATGGTCGGCACATTGTCTCCTCGCCCTTAATAGAAGCAGTGCTTTTAAATGGGACAACTGGAGGCAAGATACAGCACACTCTGCTGTCCTGTTCAGAAGCTCTGTTTCCATTCAGTTTCAGTATGCACCAACTAGCCTGACTCAGTCTCCTAGTTTAATCAGTTTTTGGCACTTATGTGGTTAATTTGTAGTTACCATAACTAGTTTTTAAACCATTTTGAATGTTCTCGTACAGGTTCGTGAAATCTGTAGAACCGGAACGGAACCATAATGAAATGAAGGCACACAAACTGATAATTTTTTGTTTTTGATTCGACATCTTGATCACAGCGCACTGCCAGTGATCGCCTGCAGATGTTTTCTTCCTTTCTTTTTTTCTCTTTTTTTTGACACCGGTAAATTTTTTTTTGGAAGCGCACTGTGTTTTTCCGTGAATATGAATTCACGTGTAAAGTTATCTATCGTACTTTTTTGATCACTCATGTGGTGCGTTTAATCAGCGCTGTCTCCTTGCTGAATTCGTTAATACAGAATTATCGTTTTATTTTACAGGGGTGTTACATATGTGCTTCGTTATTATTTCCACTGTGTTAGTTGTCCCCGATAAATTCCTGTGCCCTTCAGCCAAATTTCCCTCCCCCCCCCCCCCCCATCTCTCTCATCTTCTCTCTCTCTCTCCCTCCTCTTCTGTCTCTCTATCTCCTCCTCTCTCCTCTCTCTCTCTCTCTCTCTCTCTCTCTCTCTCTCTCTCCCACCCCCTTGTTAAAGAATCTTGCAGTCTTTGGCATGGTTGCAAGTGTTCACTACTTGTTCAGGTATAAGACCAACCAGTTCTCATGTTATTCGTGGGCTTCGTGTATGTCGCATTGCTTCGAAGGTATTGTTGTCGCGTTCAAACCCCATAAAGAGCTTGGGCTTGTCATAAGTTATCTCCACTTTTTGAGCTATGATGAGATCACCCTATCAGTACGTACTTTCCCGGTTAATAGCTTTTGTGGAGGTCGTCAACGGGTATTTCTTTATTTGCAGCATAGATGGCTGTCTTGTCTTTAGCACTTTGCACTGATCACTATTTTCACAGCACCAAATGGCAGCAGGTGTTTCTTGGGTGATGACATTGCCCTATTTGCGTAAAGTTCCACGCACTGTCAATTAAATGAACTGCTGCTAGTCTACAGCAGGTTGAATAGCATCGGTCAGTGAATTGTACATTTCAACACATTTCAATCTATTATCGCTATTGAGACCGAACTTTTTCTTTTGGAAGTCGAACTGTAAAATACGCAAAAGGAGGTGAGGAGCTACTTCTTGTACAGCCACGGAGCAGGAATTATTGAGGAGGCACAACAGGGCTTGCTCCGGCGGCACTCATGCGACTGGACTTTCATTGGAGTCGGTTTGCAGCGGAAGGAATCTTTGTGTTTCAAACATCAGGGGTGGTTAGACGAAGGGGCTTTGATTTTTTTA
Source organism: Haemaphysalis longicornis (assembly GCA_013339765.2). NCBI lineage: Eukaryota > Metazoa > Arthropoda > Arachnida > Ixodida > Ixodidae > Haemaphysalis > Haemaphysalis longicornis. Next base: position 16,642,049 of record CM023454.1, read on the forward strand.
GAACGCGAAACCTACAATGACAAAAAAAAAACGTGTTTGAGAAGCTAGGTATGATTAATTGCAGTGAATGCTGGTTCTTATCATCTATGCCATTAGTTCATAGATGACTGTCCTAATCCCCCCTCCCCCTCCCCGGCCTGTGCAGCATAAAAAGCGCATGCAAATCTGAGAAGCCTGCGACAGGCGTGAGCGGTGAGAGTGAACCACTCATGGCGAGAAGGCGGCGTTGGCAGACCTCGTCTGCTCCGGGATTCCTTCTAGTGTTTCGTTTCAAGCGTGATACGGCTAAATGTCCAGCGCTTCCATTTATTTATTACTCAGAAAGAAATCTGGCAATTCTCACAATACATTCGATGATATTACAATTTTTGTGCAACGCGTCCGTAGAAGCACATGTAAACTACAACAACGCGCTTGGCGCGTCATCTATTGTGCCGCTCCGCAATCTGCGTTTCCTCCTGGCCAGACAGTGACATTAACGCACCGCCCTCCCGCGCTGTCCCAGCCCAGCAGATTCTCCTCCTCAAATACTTCTTCCTCCGTGTGTACACCACAAACATGTTATTAGGGCGTTGAACCAGAACCGAACTGAAACCCAGGTTCGATCTGGTTTTTTTTCCTCACAACTGATCCCAAACCCGCACCGTTATTGTGCAGTCTGAACCTAAACCGGAAAAGAACCCAAAAATGGAACAACGGTTACCGGTTCTTGACAAAACGGTTCGACCATCCGTTGCTCATAACAGGTGGAAGTATTAGTGAGAAAGTTTTATAGGTCAGAGAGAGACAATTTCAGAGCCACGGAGTGGCCGTACTGCACGGTCCTTAGCCTTACGAGCCCAAACGATACTTTTCGGTATTTGATCAGCGGCAGCTAGTTTTAAACTGCGACTGACTACGGACGAGATCTGTGGTCAGTGTCAATCGGGGCGTTGCTCTTTCACCCACCGTCAACTTTGGAATCTCTCGCACACTTTTCTCATTCAGGTGAATGAGACCGCCATAAACGCTGTCTACATGGCCGCAACAGGGTGGAAGTACTGCGAATCAATACTGCGAGAGTGCAAGGCAGGGCCAAAAAAATTCCACACTCTAAGCAGCCTGCAAGAGGTTTGAAGCACCGAATTCGCTTTATCCCCGCTGGGGACTCTACAGGGGCCAGCAAGCCAGCAAAGATTTAAACCTTAAATGTGCCCACTTGTAGCACCTCAAAAGTACCCACGTTTTTGCAGGTTGGTGCATAATCGTAAGGACGAAAACAACACCGTGACCTATAGGGCAGAGGAAAAAAGGGGGGGGGGGGCACAAGTCGGCTTACTATACAAACCACGTTCTTATTGGTTCGAGGTATCGGCTTTATACGAGTGAGGCAAACCCTGTGCAGCAAGATGGCTTCAAGGAGGTTGTTTTCACCAGAAAAGATAACAAAGGTAAAGAAACATTTAAATTCCCATCGTCAGCAGTGATGGAATGAGGAAATAATTAAAATAGGGCATCGTATTAACTCCTTGTTAGCTTTCAACTGGTACTAAAACTAAACAGGAGGCACCAGTGGATCCCATGGTCATTGGACAACGTAAGGGCTGGGTGAGAAAGAGGCTCATTAGTTTTCCTTGGTATCTCACCTAATTGTTTGAAGTCGACTTTAATATTGCACCATGTTTATTAAAAAAAAACAGTATTTTGAATGAGCAGAAAATGTATTTGAGTTTTTATGACAACTTGAAACTACAAATGTTTTCTTTTTTTTTTTTTTTTTGCATTGCGCTAATAATTCAACTTTGAACCGGTTTGTCAACCGGTTCGATGCAGGATTTGGTGAAACCGGAACCGAACTGAAACAAAATGAATTTACCCAAACCCAAATTATAACCGAACCTGTATTTATTCTGGTTCTACACACTGCATGTTATTGAAGCATTTCAGGTCATAAAAAGATCAACCATTGGTGGTACAGTCATTGTTTTAAAAACAAGTCCATAATGGGCTAGTGTGTGTAAGCTTTGAAGGCGAATGAACTCACTCATCACCTTTTTCCTCTGCAACCTGTTTCGTTATAAAATTTCAAGCAGGCTACTTGTTTTGGCCGATATCAGCTCAGATAGCCGGCCTTCCTTGGCTCGCGGCCATAAGTGCCTCGTGCCAAGGTTGTTTCTTGGTCCTTTTTCTGTGGCATCTGAGAAAGAGAATCGCACGTGCACACGATGTAAAGTGTGCTTGAAAGCGCTGTGGGTGGTCTCTATGAACCCAGAACACCTTGGCACCATGGTGCATATGTCCATCTTGTCAAAGGCACAGCGAACCAGAAGTGTTGTTCAGCGCAGTTATAAAACACGGGAGTTTGCTGCACCCTCTGCCAAAACCAGTCTGAAAGGTTAAAAAAAAATTCCCTTAATTCTCGATATAATGATCAAAACTTGCCTGCATCTAGTTTGATCAGTCACTGAATAAATCTTGCCTGAGTGCAAATTAAAAACAAAGGGAGGGAAGGAAAAAACAAAATGCTACCAGAATTTGGATTCGGGTCACTAGCAGCAAGGCAGTTGCACCTCTATACCATGGAGGCTTTTTTTTACTACATTAGAGAGCATGTACAAACATAACGACAGTATGAGGGCATTACACAGTCATGTAGAGAAAAAAAAAGATGAAAATCAAAGTGAACACAAATTCATAAAAATGCAGGTCAAGTGGTTGCTCTAAAGAACTATACGCACACTATACAAGTGCCGCAATTTCACAAAGATAAGATTTTATTAATCTAAGTGGCTTGGCACACCTAACACATAGTCAACAACTTTTCCGACTATACAGGCCAAGTAACATTAAACGTGTCAAGAGATGGTTCACCAGGCATCTTAAACGGCAGAAATTGGAGTGAGAATGGCGTGATATCCATAAATTTTCTCAATGTTTCATTCCAAATGTCCCAGAAAAATACAACATTCCGGTCGTCTGCAAAACAGTGATTTAGTATTATGTATCTCTCTGCACAAACAGAGGTGGCTAAAAGAATACCTCAATCTTGCATACATGTTTTAATAAGGAGCAAGCCTTATTTTTGTACTTCTCATTTCACTGTGGTGGTCGCAGTAATTGTGGCCACTAAGCTTGCAGAAATACCAGCGTTTCTTATACTGTATATGAATTAGTACTCTGCTTTTAAATAGATGTCAAATTGTCCATTCCATTTTACTAGTAATTTGTTGTCGAGTTGTATATTGAGAGCTTCGCTAATTCACCAAGTGCAGCCAAAGATATTGTGGGCAACAGGTAACTGCTAGGCTCCCCCCCATAACAACTTCACCACTTGAAAAAACTTAAAAAGCGGGTAAAGAAACACACCAGAGAAGGTCATGTAAGGGCACATCTGGCAAAACATTGAAGGTATATAAACCTGCAGTGTTTTTTGAACAACTAGCTTAAAACTTCTACTTTGCAAAAACAAATATAGTAAACAGTTTTGTATTTCTTCACTTCCAAAACAGCAACGTGACTATTAACAGCAGGATGGCTTTGAACTCGCCCACAGAGAAGGGGGGGGGGTGAAGAAGCTGAACTCTATTTTCTGCCTTCTTGCTGTCTTATGTTTACTGAAGGTGGCCATAGCAGCTGTTAGCTAGGTTGTGCAACTTAAGGTGACTCATAGGTATCATCTCTATCTCTCTAGGCTGCTATTCTCCTCTCTCCTCTCTACTCTCCTCCTCTCTCTCTCTCTCTCTCTCTCTCTCTCTGTCGTCCCTCTTCCTGCTCTCTCTTATCTCTCTAAAAAAAGTGTCTGATTCAAGAACTGTGTTCACATGATTTTGCACACTTCAAAGAACCCCAGGTGGCTTAAAGTAATCTATAGCCTTTCACTAAGGCGTTCCTCGTAGATTAGGCAAATCTTGGTCTTGCTGAGCGCCCATTTCAAACGTTTTTCTTTAAATTCTGAAATAAAAGAGAAAAATACGTGAAAGTGGCCTCGGTTCAAGAGCCAACGTACAGTGTACTCTGAGCGCATTGCACCAGGACTTCCTGTTTTCATTCCCCTGGTACACGTGCACTTCATTGCACAAGGTCTCAAACTGGGAGGGTCGCGTGAGGTCTTCTTGCGCTTAAATTGTTTTGCCACGGTGGTCGCCGCGTGAGCTAGGAAGCTCTTGATTCGGTGAGGGGAACTTTTCATTTTAGTCTGTTCAAACAGGTGGCGTTTGTTAAAACATGTGGTATATCTGTACTCTACGATAACATAGCCAGCGCACAGTACAGTATACAAGCTGGGCTTCTATACCGTACGCTCTCAGTCATGTTGATGGGACGGTCATGTTTTTTCCTTTTCCTACACTTATTCAAAATGGCTTCCTGTTTATTTGCTGCTTCTGTGGCTCTTTCACTGCTGCACTGTTCCAGGAAGCCTGGTGAAAACACGCTGCTATTTTTCGGTACTCAGTAGTTTTTTTTTACTAAACAGCATCTAAGGGGACACTGAAACAAGAACAGGTTGTGAATAATGTAGGGTGGAGCGTAGAATATGTACCCAAGGTAGAGCACACTGCTAAAATTTAGTAATGTGTATGTGTCGGTGAATGTTTACCAACAACGTTGAATGTAGTGGGTGTCACTGAAGCAACACACTGTTGTCTTGAAGTAGTTATACAACAAACACAAAAAACAAAGAAAAGCAAGGAAATGTCTCGCATTTTCTGCTTCCTGGTACCATTCTGTTCAGTACATGCTGTCTCTTAGCATTCTCAAGGCGAGAGTAGGGTTCACTTAGACGTTTTTCAAGCAGTTATACGCCGAATTGCATGTAACTACATTTTGGAAAGTTGCATAGCCAGTACGCCAGTTATGTGTTTATATCTGCAAAGCCCAGGGGTCTGTTCAGCAGCTTAAACCCTGAATTGCAGTTAAGCAAGGTTGTGAAAGTGGTGGGCTCTTGGGACTGACTGATTATTCATTACCCTGCAATCAACAGATGATGACCATGTAGTCGCACCGCTGAAAAAATTACAAAAATGCTCGCTGTTGAAACTTGAAGCTGGCATGCTTATGAGTGATGTGGCATGTACAATGAATACACAGCAGTGCTGTTTGCAAATGAAATGACCATGGAGTATAGATTATTCTGTTGGGCGAGGGGAATGTAGCCTCGCACCCAGTGGAGGCAGCATGCGAGCAACTTTTCCTCCTCTCTGGTGTGTCTGTATGGGGGGGTGCTTCATTACATTGAATAATCCTTGACAAATGTGTTTGTCAATAGTTTGTGTTTCCCCGTCATGTATTTGAATGTAAAAATTGCTAAGAAATGAGCCACTTGGGAAGTAGTTGCATTGGGGATGACAAAACATGTTTTTTTTTGGTAAGCTTTAGTCCAGTTAAGCGCACGTGAACCTTGGAGTAGCAGAGTGTTTTTGTGAACGGGTACAAAATTTAATGGGCTGTGTACCTCGGAGATAAGCAGTACTTTACTGTAGGCTGATTTCGCAATGTAGGAGGAGGGGTGGGGATCGATGCATTGATCCTTTTGGTTTCTAAGCTATTGAGGCTTTGCATACGAGCCCAGCTTCCACTGTAATTAGCACAGATTTCGTAGTCACACCTCATGCTTTGAAACAAGTTCTCGCGAGCGAGAAAATGATAAGGCAGGTGTAATGGCTAGACTTTTTAACCATTTCTTCAAATCACAGGTGCTGCTGATTTGTCTAGCAGCCGTACAGAGTGAAATTGAGTGGCTTTGTCATTAATACCTGCAATTGAAAATTAAAATGGGTCACTTTGTCTGTCTCATGGGTGGTGCTTGTGCAGTGAAAACCGTTGCTGCACAAAACTATGAGGCGATCGCACTGTGACAGCCACTCTTCCCGAAATTGCTTCGAGCTTGCAACAGCTATTTTTCACACCGGCTTGACATTTCCTCTAGCAAACGGTTAGGCCTACCATAGAAAGTGACATGAGTGTGAATGATGGCATTGCTGCCAAATGCAGCTCCCCGAAAACCCCTACACCACTTGGAAGATTGGCTTGTGAAAATATTATCCAGGCACAGAGAGGACAGCGGGAAAGGGGCCAGATTTGGGGGTTTCTCTGGAGCGTTAGAGTGTACCAAATGTCTGCTCAATTTACCCGAATATTACACCATGCAGCACTTTACAGTGGTCCGCTTGCTTACTGAGGGACGCGTAAATTTTATTTGATGGGGAGGTGGAGAACATGAAAGGCTTCCGGGAAGGAGTAAAAACAAAGCCAGACACAAAGCATCAATTAAAAAGGAAAAATTGTTCTAAGCTTGTAAAAGTGCCTCGGCAACTTTGGCAAGTTGCCTTGCAATAGCTGGGCGGCAGTGCAATCAGATGAACATTCAACCTGACAGAGGGCACAAACGCAGTGCTGACTCACAGCTGAAAGTTTACTGTTTTGCACGCAGTGTAAATAATACTCCTGCTAGCAAGAACAACTGCTCACTAGTGGAAAAAAGAAACAATCCCAAAGAACACGAAACGTAGATGTGCGGTCATGGAGGGGCAATCGGGAGCACACGTGATATTACTGCGAGTGCTGTCTGGTGTTATTGTGGGTTTCTCGTTTTGTTTTGTGTTTTCGTGGGATTGCTTTTTTTTTTTTTTGCTAGTTTGCATCTTTCTCCAGCTGTTGATAATAAGGGTAACTTAGTCTGCACGTGAAACAATACACTTTCAGTTGTGAGTCAACGCCCTCTGTCCTCTTATGCTTTTTTGCCGCTATAAAAAAAATCGAAACAGCTTCTTTTTATATTAGGGTCATCGTGCGAAATAGCTGATCAGTGCAGTGAAAAAAAAATCAAGTGGGGAAATTCGTGTTGGCAGGTATGTCTCGTACACTGTTAGTGTCGGTTGTGGCTTTAACCACAGTGGATCATGTTACTCTGACGCTACATTAATGCATCAATGCAGTCAAAAAGGGGGCTATTTAAAGAGCGTATCACTTTTATTTTCTATGTTCATGCTGAAAGCCTCTGCTGGTAATCAGAGAGATTTACAAAGATATTTTCGTCCTAATACAAACACAGTAGGTCAGCTGATAATTGCATGTCGGTCTGAGATCATGCTTTTCTTAACCCCCATCCCTTGAAAACATTTCCCTTTGAAAGAAGAATCCAGAATAACACTTCATTGAAGTGAAAACAAAAATGATAAATATCAAGAATAAATTTTTTGTGTCACAAAGTGTCTAAAATATCCAGAAATACTGATGCGTCCACTTGCTCTTAGCAATCATTGAAACAAACACTGTGCCCATGCACTTCGTACAGATGGTTCACCGGCGAAACTTTAACGTGCAGCCACGTTAACGATCCCTTGATGGTGGAAATTAATCCGGAGCCGTTCACTTTGGTGCCCTCATAACTCGATTGCAGCATCAGCACGTTTAACCCTATAGTCTCTTTCTCTTTAACATGCGGCTGGTCTTTACTTGTGTGTTTTGCTCCCTCTGATGCACTGTTCCTACTTGCCAGCATCGGTAGATGCGAGAGTGTGCCTACGTCATCCATAAGCCCAGCCCATCTCTGTCCCCTTACTTTTAACTGCACTCCTCCAAGCTGTTTTTCTACGCAGGTCTGTAGGGTTGCACTGGGGGAGATTTTTGCGTCCAAGGGACTGCCAAATTTTCTGTTCACTGGTCATATAAAACTTTGCTTTTTTTAAAAGGGACTGTCTGATGATTACTTAGGACAATCAAACAATCTGTGTGTGTTTTATTTAGGAACTCTGTTGAGACACCTGTTTTTGGATGTGCACCGTACCGTGACATCATTTGTTGTCCACTGTTGGTCACTTATTACACAACAATTGCGTTGCATAGAAATGACAGTGCGGAGAGGCTTGAAATGTTTTCTTAACCTTTTGGGGAATAATGTCTTGATAAAATGAAAGTCTTCAGGAAAGATTGTCACGTGCATTGAATTATGCAATGATAAATGTGATGTTAGCCTTATTGCACCGATTAATTGTTCTTTTTTGTACCAGGAACAGGGAGGGGGGGCTCAAATTTTGATTCTGAATGTTAGTACTGACCACCTACATTTGAGGAATCTGATTTTGCAGCGTCTGCAGCCTCTACTTTATAAAACGAGCTTGATTCAAGGCCTAATGATAAAACTTGATTGTGGCAAAACTTTTCTCACCGGCGTAAACATAGCTTAGAGCTGTGGGCTCTGTGTAGCTTCTGAGATTAATGCATGCCTTCATTTTTCTCTTCCTTTAGGAACTTCACCTGGTGGCTGTGGAACCAACCCTGCTGAGGTTTGTTTTCTGTTTTCTTCTTTTCTTTTTTCTGTTTTTTTTTTTCCCGCTTACTCTTCTTGTTTTCCTTTAAGGTTTTGGGCATGTTGATTTCAGGACTCCTGTCGTTACTTTAGCACTCTTTCACTGAGTTCTGTGCTCAACGCTAGATTTCCAGCCACAGTCATTATGTCTTGCCAGTGCATAAAAGTTTCCTGAAAAATAGAGTTTGTGCGGCGAAATAATTTATAAATCCAAAACCGAAACAGAGGACCATTACAATTTCACCTTTTGGCAGTGTTGTTTGGGGCATATCAAATGGACTGTCACTTTTATCCTACTTCCCGACTACGTTGTTTATCATGTACGCTTTCGCTCCAAGTGGCCACACTAGAATTCAAGTAATTCGCATGAGCAGTGGGTGTCCTGAGGATTTTGCGAGAGTCTTGGTTTGAAAGGTTGAATGCAGTTAGAGCTGCAGAAGGGACAGGTGAGAAGACAGTGTGCTATGTCCTGATGCCTTCCCCTGTCATCCTTATTTTGCTCCGTTGTTTGCCGTTGTAATGTGTAACCAACCTGCCAAAAGTGTATCGCGATAAACGAGGTCGTACGAGGTGACAACGAAGGCGTAGATTCTTTGCACTGATGATGGACGTTTTCAGGACACACTCAGGACATTTTCAGCCAGGCACCCTGCTTGGTGAATCCTTATAAAGGTGTTCTCTCTTTCCTTTGTGTCGTGAGTCACTGGCAAAAGCTCTAGTTATGGCTGTAGTTATTGAAAAGGTTATTTTAGTGCTAAAAATAAAAAGCTGGCCTGTAGCGGAAATGTTGCTTGCTTGATGCCACATAAGCACGCATTGAAGAACGCCAGGGCTTTGAAATATGTCGGCAAGGAGAAAAAATTATTTCGAATCATTGTGAGGTATTGGATGATGTACGTAGGTAGGGCGGTAATACTGTTTGGCTGAGAGGATGTTTCATGGCCTTTTGATCACAGAAGATGTTTCAATCTTGGGGGTACCGGATGTGCTCACTGGCCACGTTCTAAGAGCGTCGTAGGTGTTGAAGAATGTGTTGCGGGGGCGGTGTGTGCCTCCCAGACATGAGATCTGTTGACTTGTTGTTTCTTCCAAATTTAAAACGTCATATGCTAAGAGGTCATTGGTATCTTTTGGCCGGTGGAAGAGGTGAAAAAAAAAAAAAAAAGAAATTAAGCAGGGAGTGGATATGGTTTACCAGTAGCGAAAAAAATGTTCACACTTCGTCTTCCAAAGAATATATGATGCAGTGATAGGTGTTGGGGTGTTTGTACACACAGCAGGTGCATACCTGTAAATGTATAGTTCGTACACATACTACTGAAACCCTCTTCCACGAATTTGTTGGAGCAGAAAAATAAATCTACACCCCCATTTCCTTTTAGCAGGGGAGCTGTTTGAGCTCGAGTTTGAGCTCCATGCCTGAGGTCGCTCAAAACTCAGTGCAGCAAAGTGGAGAGGGGGAAAATAGTGCTACGCCAAGAAGTGTGAGGAGAAATGGTGCGGAGGCAAGGAACTGATAACAGGTGCTGGAAGTGTCTTGCCTCAAGAACAAAAACACTTCCTGTGCTCGGAATCGAACCTAGCTCCCTTGCGTTATGAAACCAGGGTCTATCCGATTGCACTATCATCGCATTCGGGGCGCTCAGCGTTTCCTTTGGGTTCATAGTGCGGCCGTTGGCTTTGGACTTTGGCTGAGCTTTCGAGTGGACTTTGGAAAAGTCCAGAGCCAGTTAGTGAAGACCATTAGCTCTGCTGTTTCCTCAGCCTTCGCATCTAAATTGTGGAGGCTGCCAAATTTTTTAAGCATTGCTAGTGCACTTACAGAAGTACATTGAGGGAGGTATTCACCTGTTCCAATTGGCGCATGTTTTGTGTGGCCTTGGCATCGTGTGCAGTTCTATCTTTTTTTTTTAGAATATCTAGTGGTGTTCCCAGTTCGGTGTCATCGAGCTTTGGAGTATAGCTACGATGGCTCGGCACATGGGGATGGCAACAAAGTGCCCTACAAACCCACCGTGCTCTTTACTAATTAGTATTATTTGCTTGCACATTGGATTGAGTGGAATCCCTGCCTTGATCCCACAAATATGAATGGTTCATCAGGAGAGAAGACTAAAGTGCATAATAAGCGTGAGTGTACACATACAAGACAGTTACTTTTCTTCCATGAGGCAAACTTATTTTTGAAGTTTGTGTTCTGAGGTTTATCTTTTTGCAGTAGCCTTTTATGTCTTGTGGTCCCTATGACTGCATACTGTTAGAACTTGTTCTAAAAGCATAGAGAGAGAGAAAGAGAGTTTAATGAAATGTGGTGATGTTACTCGAGCTGTCGTGCTGGCTTGCTATGCCAAATGATAGAAGAAAAAGAAGACAAAACTATATGCAAATGAAAGGTGTCGAATGAATGATACGCACAAAATTCTCAGTCACAGAAAAAGTTGGCTAGCCGCCAGCAGTCTTACGTAATCAGAACAAGTTCTAGACCGCTCAGCATGGCTAATCACAGTGCTGTGTTTTGCCTTTTTTTACTTTGTCCTGTGTATTTGCGCTGTTGTTCACCTTAACGATCATGTATCAACTAGCCCGCCTTCATTGCCTGATTCACCTCCGTATGATGCAGGAAGGGGTGTGGGGTTAAAAAAAAAAAACACAGCTCTCAAAAAGATTGCTGTTTTTTGCCTCCCTAGTATGAGAAGGATTGAAGGGGCACTGACACCAATTTTCCGTGTTAATATTACTGCACAGTTTGCTTCTTTTACTAAGCAGAATACCCTGGCTAAAATATTAGCGGCCTGCAATGCATGGCGCTGCAATGCATTCAGATCATCTCTTCGCACGCGCGGCCTGGCGAGCACTGGGCGTTGAAGGACACTGATGCAGCCAGACACAGGTAACCGGCCGAGAAAGGAACTCCTGCCGTATAACGTATGGCTTGAAAGTGCGCGCTGACAATTGTGATGCTGGGCGAGCAATTTACAGATGAAGCGGTCAGGCCTTTTCCGGAAATAAAGTTCCACACGCTTGAAAGGAGCTGACAATGTATACTGGGAAATTGTATTAGAAGTTGGCATCAGGACTTTTATTTGAAGCCGGTCTTCAAATTTGCGCCACAATGCTACACCTAACGCCTTCAGGCAGCTCATCCTCTCAGCTCCGGTGGCGGGGCGGTCAAAACACCTTCACCGGCCTTTTCAGTGTTTTGACGTCCGCACAAAACGGTGAAGTGATACCGTGATTCTGTCAAATGGAACCTCCGGGCTGGAAGTGCGGAAAACTAAAACGGACGATTTTGAGGCCGTTCAACATAATTATCGTGCGCTGAAGTACTTAAATTGCTGTTTTGGGTTCGCCAGGCCATTAGGCATCGATAAAAGCAATAAAAAAGGAACATAAAATTTTGGTGTTTGTACTCCATTTAAAAGGCCACATTGGTTTTGGTGCAAACAGAACTGTTGCCCTTCTTGCTGACACATGTTCCCGCCAGTGAAGAAAATTAAGAAGAAAAAAAGAGTGCTATCCCCGTGAGAAGTACTTCAGAAAACATTGCTTGCTGCTCTGCAGAGTGGTGTGGAGTCATGTTACACATGCCTGGGCTCTTTGATTGCCGGTCTTTCAGCCACTGCAGACTCCCCAAGAAGCAATGTGGCATTCATTTTTCCCTTATGTCCCTGTGGCATTGAGAATCCTTGGACTACCAGCGGACTATCCGCAGTGAGTCTGGGGCTGTAAATCGATGAGCCCGAGTGACAGTGTAGACAAGGCAATTAGTGATTTCTTCCTCCTTTTCTTGTCCTTCACTTATTCTCTATCGACCCACTGCGGTGGCTCAGTGGCTGAGGCGTTGTGCTGCTGAGCCCAAGGATGCGCGCTAGCTCCAATCCTTTTCAGTTCGGGTCCAAAAACGAAACCGCCTGTGTGTTGAGATTTCATCGCACGTTAGAGATCCCCAGGGAGTCTGAAATAATCTGGAGGAGCCCCCCACTACGGCGTGTGTCACAGCCCAGGCGGAGCTCCAGCGCTTTAAACCCCACAATCAATCAATCAATCAGTCACTGACTCTGTGTCGTCGTCCATCCTGTAAACCCTTGCAGGGGCCTGCAGCAGAGGGCGGCCTCCCTGCCGCCGCCCTACGAAGCCGTGGCCACGGGCTGCGACTCGCCCATCCACTCGGGAGCGGCGGGAGCGGCCTTCCCCCTCCTCATGGCCACCACCACCGGCACGGAGGAGGACCCGCCTTCCTACGAGGAGGCCCTGCTGCTCATTCGCTCCGCCCCGCCCTACGCCCTCCCCACCTCTGCAAAGTGAGCGGGGCTGCTTGCGATGACCTTTGACCTCTTTCCGTGCGTTTTCGTACAAGGGCTGTGTATTTCTTTTTCTTGGTGCCATTTTGGGTGCCTTTTTTTTTTCTTTTTTAGAAACCCTACTGTACTCAGGGACAACTTGGCTAGGGAAGTTGCTACTGCGCCTCATCACCGCAGCGCAAAGAGCGCATTACTGCGATTACCTTGAACGGGACATGAGTCGTTTCTGTGGCGTCACGCACTTAATCTGCTTTTAAATTCCTGCAGCGATGACAAAAAACTATACACGTGTAGAAACAGACGACGGTACGTGTTAAGCGAAATCTCGTTTCAAAACGCGTGCGCTGACGTCCGGGCCCGTTGCTTTGGCGGAATCATGCACTACATGAGCTATTGCCGTTCTTAACTTGTACCCGAGTACAGCCCAAAATTGAAAGCAAGTTGTGGAGTTCGGCTCTGCGCAATGTGGAGACCCAACAGCTTGTTGACTGCTCGAGTAACAGAATGGCTACTGAGATCTGGGGCTAAAAATAATCATTGCACATAAAACTCTCTGGAGGGAAGAGGCAAAGGAGTTTGGGGGTGAAGACTGGGCTTGTATCGCCTCAGACAACGCTGGTTGAAAGTATGGGCACCCTTGTTTTGCACCAGGCTTTGGCAGACTGATAATGACGACGGCGATGGTATCATCAAATCAATTAGCTTGTGGACACACGGTTACCCGCATTTTCGTACACGGGGCTTCCATGCATGCCTTCAGTCTCGCATGAAACAGTGAACTTGTGTGGGAGTACCATGTGAACAGGCCGGAAGGATGTTCCGAGCTGTTTGTCCTTTGGTGTCGTTCAGTGTGCAGTATGGTAGGAACTGCATCTCGCAGGTAGATTACCTCTGGTGCACATTTCTGTTGTTCCCCCTCGTTTTCCCCTTTCCCTTGTTAACATTAGCCAGCTGTTATCGGCTTTTTGCATTGCATGCTTGCTTCAACTTTACTTTTTTCTCAACCAATTCAAGCTGTAGAAAAATTGCATATGAGCGGTGGGTTGTTTTAACTTCTCAGAGAGACACGCGATTAATTAAGCCTTGAAGACATTGGGACCACTGCTATGCTGGTTGTTTGCTTGTTTGTTGCTTAATGGTGAACGCCCCGAGGTCGCGGGTTCGATTTCCGGCCACGGTGGCCGCTTTTCTGGTGGAGGCGAAAAGCAAAAACGCCCGTGTGTACGAGATCTCCAGGTGGTCAGAATTAATCCGGAGCCCTCCACTACGGTGCGCCTCATCGCCTGTGTAGCGTCGCCACGTTAGATCCCCCAATCAATCAACCAATGGTGAAAGAGGGGGAGGATGGGGGGGGGGGGGGGTGCCATTGATAGTGAAGCACATTCGCCTCCACCTTCTCTGGCAACTGTGATTTGCAGGGTGCGACACTAGCACCACGTCTTCACAGCAGACGCGTTGGTGTGTCAGTTGGTGATCGAGCGCCGGGTCCACTGCCACTGGCACGCCCGAAAACCTTTGTACTTAGCCCAGTAATAAGCCCGGCTTGCTACACAGGTCACCGTGTTGCGCACAAGCATTCACCTGCAACACCAGTTCAGGGAGCAATCAACGTGAGCATAGGTGGAGAGTGGTGTCTCCTCAACCTGCGAGTCTTGCCATGAATACTTTTTTGGGCATCTCGTGGCCTTATACGTCAGGCTAGGCGGCCTGATGTAACAGACTCCTTGAATTTCGTTTTGGGCGTTTCTGTCCCCTGCACAATGTGTGTTCGTTCACCGTGGTGATTAAGTTTTTTTTTTTTACCCCTGTAAAAGCCGGCTTGGTAGCACCGGCAAGGTCTCCTGACATTCCCTGCGTCTTCTCCGACTGTTTTTAGTGATTATCTGTGAAAAAGGCTCTGAAGTGAAGCCGTCAAACTTTTGTTTGTGGCTGCACTGAATACTCCACCAGGTGAAGTGTTCCTCCATTCCACTGTTTAGTGGAACTCTGAAGTCTCGGTTTATTTGTAAAGCTGGAGTAAGGGGGTGAGTAAAATGTTTAATGGATCCAAGTAAAAAGAAATGAAGTAAAAAACAGAAAGGTGGGTGGCCTTTTCTCAGTCCAGAAAGGCATGGGCTATTGCCGCGAGCTGGTCAGTTGCACTCCCACTGAGGAAGAGAACAACCTAAAGAACAAGCAGGGGTTCCGTAAAGGTTATTCAACAATAGACCGTATTCACACAATCAATCAGGTGACTGAGAAGTGCGCTGAGTATACTGAACCCCTATATATAGCCGTCATAGATTATGAGAAAGCATTCGACTCGGTCGAAACCCTAGCAGTTATTCAGGCATTACGGAACCAGGGAGTAGATGAGCATTATGTAAAAAAAAAAAAAAAATATCACGCAGCCAAGGACGACGCAGTTGTCTTGAAGGAGAAACACGTTTATTGGAGCGAACTTGTGCTCCCCTAACAACTCAAAAAAGCAACAAACGCAAATGCTTGCGGAGTTGTTAACTAACTAACTAACTAACTAACTAACTGACTGACTGACTGCAACGGGTTCCTTGCACGAATGCTTTGCTCTGTGGACAGCCAATGCACTCGCCATTTGTACAAGTGCGGCACGCACACACACAGCTGGCTGGCGCCGCATCTTTTCAAAATGCTACAAGTTGTTCCGCGCCTCCGCCAGATGGCGCCACGGGTCCCGCGACCGGTAGAAGACGCAGTGAAACATCCCCCTCGCGAGGGGCACGATCAAATGCAGAGCATTTCCGGGGGCGCACGACGTTAAGCAGTTTGCGTTACGTTAATGTTGTTGCACTTGTGGCAACTGCTGACGAGAGAGCGCTCGTCAGCAGTAATTTGAATGAGTCAACGATGTAAGGCGCGTTCGTAGCATCCCATTCTGTGTCGGCTTTGTGGCGCAGTGGGTAGAGCACCATGTACATTGCATTCCGCCCGCAGGGTCGAGGGATCGAAACCGGACGCCGGATAGTATTTTTTTTTTATATAGTAGGGGCAACAACGGTGTGGACTACGGACGTCAACGCGGGTGACATCGTGAGTTACTGAAATGCTCTGCATTTAAAATACTAGAGAATATCTACAATGGGTCCACAGCTACCATCATCCTCCATAAGAAGAGCAGTAAAATACCTATAAGGAGTCAGACAAGGAGACAAAATCTCTCCAGTGTTATTCACAGCATGTTCACAAGAAGTATTCAGTACATGTGATTGGGAACAGGTGGGAGTCATCATCATCATCATCATCACCAGCCTATCTACGCCCACTGCAGGGCAAAGGCCTCTCCCATTATTCTCCAATTGCCTCGGTCCTGTGCCAACTGTGACCAATTTATCCCCGCAAACTTCTTGGTCTCATCTGCCCATCTAACTTTCTGCCGCCCCCTGCAACGCTTGCCTTCTCTGGGGATCCACTCTGTTACCCTTAATGACCAGCGGTTATCTTGCCTTCGCCTTACATGCCCTGCCCACGTCCATTTCTCTTCTTAATTTCTACTAATATGTCTTTAACACCAGTTTGCTCCCTGACCGACTCCGCTCTCTTCCTTGTCCCTTAATGTTACACCTGTCATTTTCCGCTCCATTTGCCCGCTGAGTCGTTCTCAATTTAAGTTGAACCCTCTTAGTGAGCCTCCAAGTTTCTGCCCGTAGGTGAGTACCGGTAAGATGCAGCTGTCATACAACTTTCTTCTTCAGCGACAATGGTAGGCTGCTATTCATTATCTGAGAATGTCTGCCATATGCACCCCACCCCATTCTGATCCTTCCAATTATCTCTGCCTCATGGTTGGGATCTGGGGTCACAACTTGGCCTAAGTAGATATATTCGCTTACCACTTCCACTGCCTCGCCACCTATCTCAAACCGCTGTGCTGTCCGAGGTTATTGATCATTACTTTAGTTTTCTGCATATTAATTTTCAGGCCCACGGTTCTACTCTGTTCGCCCAGTGCGGAAAGCATGCTTTGCAATTCGTCCCCCGAGTTACTTAGCAAGGCAACGTCATCAGCAAATCTGAGGTTACTGAGGTATTCTCCATTAATCCTTACTCCACCTGTTCCCAATCCAACGTTCTGAATACTTCTTGTAAGCATGCTGTGAATAACATTGGAGAGATTGTGTCTCTTTGTCTGACACCCTTCCTTATAGGTAATTTACTGCTCTCCCTATGGAGGATTATGGTAGCTGTAGACCCATTGTAGATATCCTCTAGTATTCTTACATAATGCTCATCTACCCCCTGGTTCCGTAATGCCTGAATGACTAATAGGGTTTCGACCGAGTCAAATGCTTTCTCATAATCTATGAAGGCTATATATATAGGGGTTCAGTATACTCAGCGCACTTCTCAGTCACCTGATTGATTGTGTGAATACGGTCTATTGTTGAATAACCTTTACGGAACCCTGCTTGTTCTTTAGGTTGACTGAAATCTAAGGTTGCAGAAATTCGGTTAGCGATTACCTTGGTAAATACCTTGTAGACGACTGACAGTAAGCTGATCGGCCTGTAATTTTTCCAAGTGCTTCATGTCGCCTTTCTTATGGATTAGGATGATGTTCGCGTTCTTCCAAGATTCCGGTACCATTGCGGTCATTAGGCATTGCGTATACAGGTTTGCCAGTTTTTCAAGGACAATTTCTCCGCCATCCTTCAAGAGGTCTGCTGTTATCTGATCCTCACCAGGTGCTTTGCCCCCTTTCATTTCTTTCAAAGCCTTCCTTACTTCTTCGGATCGTTACTGGTGGGATGTCTATCTCCTCTGAACTACTGTCTCGTTCGGCATTATACCTGTATGTCCCGGCTACTGTACAGATCCCTATAGAACTCCTGGCCACTGTGACTATTTTATCCCTATTTGTGATGACATTGCCTTGCTTATCCTTAAGTGCATACATCTGATTTTTCCCCACGCCAAGACGTCTCTTCACCGCTTTCAGGCTACCTCCGTTCTTTACAGCGTATTCGATCCTCTCCATATTATACTTCCGTATGTCAGCTGTCTTACGCTTATTGATTAACTTCGAGAGCTCCGCTAGTTCTATTCTGTCAGCTGCGGTGGAGATTCTCATGGTTTGCCGTTTCCTGATTAGATCTTTCGTCTCCTGTGAAAGTTTACCAGTATCCTGTCTAGCCATAGTGCCCCCAACTTCTACTGCACACTCCGTGATAATGCGTGTAAGGTTGTCGCTGGCTTCCTGTGTCGTAAACTCGGCTTCCTCGTTAAGAGCGGAATATCGGATCCGCAGCATGATCCTGAATTCTTCTACTTTACATCTTACTGTTAGCTCATTTATCGGCTTCTTTAGTACTAGCTTGTTGCGGTCCCTCCTCAAATCTACTCCTTACTCCTCAGGTGGGAGTAAGGGTTAATAAAAAATACCTCGGTAACCTCAAATTTGCTGATGACGTTGCCTTGCTAAGAACTCGGGGGATGAATTGCAAAGCATGCTTTCCGCACTAGACGAACATAGTAGAACCGTAGGCCTGAAAATTAATATGCAGAAAACCAAAGTAATGATCAATAACCTCGGGACAGCACAGTAGTTTGGGATAAGGGGCGAAGTAGTGGAAGTGGTAAAAAAAATATATCTACTTAGGCCAAGTTGTGACCCCGGATCCCAACCATGAGGCAGAGATAATTAGAAGGATCAGAATGGGGTGGGGTGCATATGGCAGACATTCTCAGATAATGAATAGCAGCCTACCATTGTCGCTGAGGAAGAAAGTGTGTGACAGCTGCATCTTACCGGTACTCGCCTACAGGGAAGAAACGTGGAGGCTCACTAAGAGGGTTCAACTTAAATTGAGAACGACTCAGAGGGGAATGGAGGGGAAAATGATAGGTGTAACATTAAGGGACAGGAAAAGAGCGGAGTGGGTCAGGGAACAAACGCGTGTTAAGGACATACTGGTGGAAATTAAGAAGAAATGGACGTGGGCAGGGCATGTAATGCGAAGGCAAGATAACCGCTGGTCATTAAGGGTAACAGAGTGGATCCCCAGAGAAGGCAAGCGTTGCAGGGGGCGGCAGAAAGTTAGATGGGTGGATGAGATCAAGAAGTTTGCAGGGACAAATTGGTCACAGTTGGCTCAGGACCGGCGTAATTGGAGAATAATGGGAGAGGCCTTTGCCCTGCAGTGGGTGTAGATAGGCTGGTGATGATGATGATGAGGAAGAGAAAAAAAAAAACCAAGCTGCATTCATGGCCACCCAATACTGTAGCAACATCACACCGGTCTCTTTGATGTGGTTTTATGTACTTTGTAATAAAGCCACAAAATTTTGGTTTTCGTTTGTTTCACATTTGATAGAGACCGTCCTGTGTATGCAGACTTGCCAGTGGGGTGCCATAAGTGGCGTCAACAAACCCACGAAAGAGTAGTGCAAGAGAAACAGCACTTGTCGATGCACTTTTCTCATTACAAAAAAAAAAGTGCTCTCAGCAAAAATAGTTTAGAACATAGGCTAGACATTCTAGACTAACTTGTTACAGTTCCTAGAATATGTTTCTGATTCTCTGCACACGATCAAACATGGCATGATAGTGTGCTTGGAGATTTCCGTGACAGTACTTCACCGCCTTCCCAGCAACAAAACACGTGTCCAATTTTTCCGCAGGAGCGGACTGGACCGGTCACCACCAGCGCCGTCTTCGCAGCAGCCTCGGATGACCACAGACACGGGCACCGCAACGCAGGAGGACCTGCCCGACCGGTAGCCTCCCGCCGCCTTCATCCCAGCTCACGACCTTTTGCGGCTGACTTGGCTCGGCTGAGGCTGACTTGGCCCCTTGTGACAGGCATGGCAGCTCGACATCACGCGGCACCGTTGAGTTCTGTGATTGCAGTCTCGAACTTTAGAGAGGCTCACTGCTACTGTGTTGTGCCTTGAACTTACGGACATGTTGTGTTGAGAGGGAAAAATGCTGTCGAGTCCGTGCTTTTTGCAGTTTTCTCGTGCTCTGAGGTCTGTCGACTTGCGCTGGAAACCTTGAGGTGATTGCGTTGAGGTCATAACTTCTCTGGCTCCTGTATCAACGGTTGACATGAGAACCCACTTGTGCAAGTCAAAACACGCGGGTTGATGGCTGTTCTGACAACGGTGCGTTTCTTACAGCAGCAGCGCTTTAGCAGTAGTTGCTAACCGTGGACCACTGCTTTGTGAAGTGCAATAATTTGAGGAAGCAATTGCAAAGGTTGTGTTGGGGTTGTTGACGCGACATTGCCTTGTGGGCAATTGCCTTGCTTGTGGAACTAATTGACATGTCCGTAAACACGCACAAAGAGATCTTACACCATTTTGCCAACCAGGCAGGCTCAAAGCCACGGGCTGTGTGAATACATTTTTTTTCGTGCTACTTATTGACTTACCGTCATTGAAAACCCAAGTTTTTTTTTATTGCGTGTAGCTGCTCTCGCACCGAGGAAGGCAGAGTTACAAATGTGCGTGTTCAGACTGAAATGGCCTCAGTTGGAATGCCTTGGAACGTGTACGTGTGAGATCGACAGCAAAGTCGTTACTGCTTACTGCATTTGACGAGGGGACCAAAAAGTGCAGGAGCCTTTTTGGCCTTGTTCTCTGTACAAAAGTCTTTTTTGCACTGTAAATGATCGATAGTACAACCATGGGTGGATTTCTGCCCGCCTTTAGGCGAACTGGTGGCAGTTACTTTGTTGCACTGTCAAGTAGCACGTTTGCTACTTGGGGTTTGAATAGTGACTTACGAAGTTGGATGGATCTTTGTAAAAAGGAGAATCCAGCGTTTTGGCCGGCTAGGCAGCCACTACTGCTCAAGTGAGTCGTCAGTTTGTCAGCTGGCTCTTGTGACCATTGACTCTTCACCAAGACTAGCGGCGAGAAGTCACAGTGCGGTCAGCACAGTCATGTATATGTTTTTTTCACACAGGTTAGAAGCACCCGTACTGAATGTAAGGTGTGTGGAATTTGTCGCTTTTACATTTCGTCACGTGGATCAAGTCGCATGGCACAACAAAAACCCGCTCCTTGACACGCTTGTGGTACAAATTGCGCCCAAACGGGCACAAGCATGAAATAACGCTTGCGTGGAAGCACCAAGCAGTGCTTGAGGTTGTGACTGGTTTCTTTTGGTGAGGCGTCTTGTCGTCTCTTTTTTTTTCCCTCGGTCTTTTGAGTGTTCGAGTTTGAAATTACGCGTGTCACCTTGTGGTGACTGATGGTTTGAGGGACCAATGCACTTCACGTTGGCGAAACCAAGAAAAATGCACGAGAAAAACACTCAGCGCTGTGCAGTTATAGGGAACCGACCCACTCGTCACAGCCAACTTGTCCTATAAAAACTGGTCATAGGGAAACTGGTCAAAGAGGGCATCTCATTCTAGGTGATCCCGTACTAGGAAAAGTGGTAGCACTGACCTTCTCGGGCTAGGAAAAGTCGTCTCGCGGTTCCATTTTTGGCCGATGTCAAGGAAATGGGGAGAGGAAGTTAGTGACTTCTAATCTTATAATTACTCCTAGGTTGACCTCTTCAGAGTTCGGGGGGTCCTCTGCTTTTGTTAGTTTGCAGGCGGTGGTTGAAATGGTTTTTCTATTTTAACACGTGTTCCTCTGTCTCCTTATTTGCCTTCTTATTGCAAAAAAAAATTCACATTTTTTTACTGGGTAAGGGGTTTCTTTTCAGGTTTCTTTTTTTTTTCTCTTTCTAAAAAATATTCGTCACACTTTTTTGTGTGAGTGTGTGTGTGGGGGTGGAAAGTTACCCAGCTTGACAATCATCATTTGTCAGCAGGCATGAAAACAAAAGATCAAAATACTAAAAAGCGGAAACACAGAACGAAATCGCAAATCCCAATACAGCGCCGTCACTTAATTACCAAAAATAAAAAAATGTATCAGAAAAAACAGAACAGGCAAACTAAATCTAATACTCTAAAAGACTCACGTAATTAGCTGCACAAACAAAAAAAATAAGATACGCTGTCTGGCTGGCGGGTTCCTCGAAGGCGACAAAGGAAACATTAAGGGTGGTGAATTGAAGGAGGAGCGTAAGAATGTTTACGCATAAGATGAGAATTATACAAGCTTCTGTACTCTTTCATTTGAGCATGATAGACGAAAAACGTAAATTGTGACGAGTTGGCCGAGTGTTCCGTTGCCCTAGGCTACGATTTTCCCTAGTGCGAGATGGCCATTGACGACTTGCCCTATGTGACGAGTTGGCTGTGGCGAGTTCACTTTTGACGAGTTCTCTTAGACCCGCGGTTATACACTTCAGGATTGTGAGTGTGTGTTCTCAGCTAATTGCAAGAGGTAACCCTTTTTCTAATGGCAAAAAACGGTTTGTAGCCAGTGTAGCAGCTTCATCACCTCACAGTTTCATCTGTCTACTAAGAAGTCAGTCCAAACGTCTTACCTGCGCGTGTTTGTTAGCTGGCGTGTACCATAAGTTTTTACTCCCGTAGGCTGACTGTCCGACAAACTAAAAGTTAGCATTTTTTTTTCTACCAGTGGTACGAGCATCAACATAAGCATTGCCACTATTTTCACTGTGGAGGGGGTTGTAGCACCTTATGCAACAATAGTGCATTTAAATGTACATACCTCTATGGAGATAACATTGTCCAAATTGATTTTCAAAGTATATTCTACGTGGGTTACTTTTTAGTCTATTTTTACATGAGCCTAGATGTTCATCTTGTGTTATCATCTTAACTATCTCGTTCATCTTATCAACACTTGCAGGGAATAATCCAGTTCAGAGGGGAAAACACATAGGCAAGTACGTTAAGGCCCGGGTTTCGGCCGTATCACCTTGTCTTTCACAGAGTGCATATTTTGTGCTGCACAGGTTGTTGCGTTTAAAGTCGGAGAAGCATATTTTTGCTTAGCAATCCCTCCCTTCTGCGTTGCTATACTCCTGTGATATCTTTTTCGTCGTGCTTAAAAACCCGTGTTCAGACACACTGTTTCGCAGCTTCGAGATTGCCTTAATGACTGTAACGTCGAGTTGCGCTGAGCTCGTGAGGAAACGTTGATAGCGTTTGTAATGACAGGGAACACTAGGCACTTTTATGCCCGTGCCTGAACAACTTTCACTGCTACAATGCAACACTGGTTTTTTTTTGTTTTTTTTTTTTGTTTTTTCAATCAAACTCCTCTATTGTTAGTGGTGGTAAAAGCTGGCTACAGTGTTGCTTATTGCTGTAACCAGCCGTGAAAGTGAATCTCACTTGGAAGAGCTCCGTGCTCTGAAAAGATAGTGCAATTTGCGGCGTAAAAAAAAAAGTTTATTTAAGCATTATTTTCTTGTTTTTTTTTTTTCGCAAAAATGCAAATTGATAGTAACGCGCATATGTAAACTGCTGATAACTCCAATGTTCTTGCAATTGTTCGTTTTTCTAGTGTCTTAAAAGCGCACCATTTGTTTTGCATTTCGTCGCTGTTTTATGTTCAGCATTTATCGAGGTGCTCTCACGGAGCTGTTATTTCGTCGTCTAGTTTTTTCATCTCATCGGCATCCAAGATGGCTGACATTCTTGTGGATTTGTGTGGACAAGGGGCTTAAAAATGTGCGACATAGTGCATATAGTGCAATTTTCCCGACTACTCCGCACTGTTCGTTGATAGAGTCTCTCACTATGTTGTTGAAGGGGGTCGTGGTACTAGTACCTGAGTGCTCAGAAATGCCGTTTATGTCCCTGGGTACTATTGGCAGCAAAAAACAATGGCTGTCTGTGCGAGGGACTTCATTATGGCAACTTATGAAGCGGACCAGAATTCAACTTGTGCCTTTGTTTTTTTGTGGGGGGGAGGGTACGTTTGTAGTGCCTGTACCTTGCACAGAACGGTGATTAAAGCGAATCGCTTTTGGAGCTGTGTGACCTGTTACTGGCAGCAGATTAGGTGCCCTGCCACTTGTTCTACTTTTTAAAGAGATACCGAAAGAGGTTACAAACATTGACAAATAACGTGTGGTCTAAATCAATCCAGAGTCCTTCAATACGGCACGCCTCGCAGCTCAGGTAGAGCTGCAGTGTGTTCAACCCCTAAACACTGAAGAAAAACATTGAAATCGGCTGTCAGGAGAGTCTTAGAAGTCTTAGTGTATTGTAAGCACATTTAACCAGTTCAAACAGCATTTGGACAAATAGTCAAACATTAACAGGATGTCTACAAAACCAGGTACTCCCAGGATTTTGAATAGTCTTTAAAAACTTTGGGAAAACTCAGGGAATTTGTGCTTCTATCAAGGAAAATTAGCTGTACTTTATAACGGAAGCGAAATTCATGGTAATGCTGGCTCGAGTAACAGCGAGGTGAAAGTGGACAGCCCTCTGGCGCCTTTGCTGATGGCGCCGTCTGAAGTCACTGGTTCCAGTGAGAACTCGCTTCGTACAGCTTGCAAGTCAACCTGGAAAACTTGGGGGAATTTGAAAATATAAACTTGGCAAAACCTTCCAGTCAGAGGCTGAGCCTCAATAGATCGCAGTGTGGTGGCAGCTCTACTACTTGCGACACCACGACAGGTACTATTATGAGCAATATGAAAGGGAACACAGGAACGCGTGGCAAACAGCCTCGAAACAGACTCGGAGCTATACGCGGATGGCGCTGTGAAAAACAAAGGGGGAACGGAGGGCGCTCTTCCACTAACTGTTGGCACTCCCACCACGCTGGCATTTCTAGAAAGCAGGAGCTTATGTCATTTCACTGAATATGTTGTCGCCCGACAGTCGGTAAGACGCACGGCGGGAATGGGGACAGTTGTTAGGAACAGCATCCCCCTTTCCACTTTGTTTCCGACGGCGGCCGCTGCGTATCACTCATATCTGGGTCTGAGGGTGTTTTCTACGCGTTCCTGTGTTCCCTTTCATATTGCTCATAATAGTACCTAAGTCATCTTCAGGCGATTTGACACTGGAGCGATTCAGGCCAGCCTGAGCCCCGGAGGGCGACCGATGACCTTGCCAAAACTCGGCCTCCGGTGTAACGCTCTCTGGGTACATTTGGCGTCACAACACCGTGGGGTGCGACAGCCCGCCACGTTCGACCCGGCGCTAATCTTACCCGCTTTCGCTGCAAGTGCAGACGGCCTGATTAATTGTAAACATGACTGTTGACCGTTTTTCGAGAAAACCGGCAGGTACATGAAATGGGATGATAAAACGTCTGACCAAACAATCCTGGAAGCAAGTAAGTGGCCAAGCAAGGTTGCTGGCATTAATCGATGCGTGAAACTTAGTCGTTCTTGGCGAATCCCAACTGTGGTTATATAAGTGCCATGTGTTGGTGCGGAGCAATTCTGCTTTTTCTTTCGGAGTCTCACATTGCCATCTAATATCTGATTGGCCTATCCTGCTCTTGTTCAATCCTTGGCGTGGATATAGCATGACATGCACCCCCCTCCTCCCTCTCACATTTATTCAGCAATGGTACTTTTGTTGTTTCAGCTTTTGAGTTGAACTAAATTCTACAGACCGTGGCTAATTATTTTCCCACCTTCTTGACTTTGGAAGCGACGTGAAACTTGTCTATACAACCCCAAAGTTTTATCTTCTCGGGGAAGGAATTGCAGCCTGGCGAACACTATTTCTGCTTCAGAACTCATGCAGCCTAAATATTGGTTTCCAGTATTTGGACGTGCGTGTTATTTTCAAAATCTTGCTGAAAGTGTCGACATGTCCGGAAAAGTTCAGAGATTGTTTGGACATCTGCAAAGCGCATTTCGTGCTCGAAGTTGATAAACGCTAAAATTTCGAAGACTGAGGTTGTATAAAGTCACGCTGTCTACCGGTGTGGTATAGGGGGCTGTACTGTACTTACTTGAATCTAACGCGCACCTTTTTTCCGATAAAATAGGTCCCGAAATAGCATGCGCGTTACAATCGAGTTACGACTCAAAACTGCGGTGCGCGTATCGCCGTATTACCATCGACGTTTAAAGTGGCCGCTTGAATACTGAACGCGTAGCCAGCTCTTCGTAGTCGGCGCATCTTTGCCTTTGTTGTCTGCATAGTCTTTTTTTGCGTTCCTGTGTTCTTTCTGCCATGGGATTTCCCATTGCGAAGACACAGCGGGTTCACCGCGACGCTGCGTTCAAGAAGAAAGTAATCTTGTGCACGAAACCGATGGAAATCGGGCCGCGTCACACGCATTCAGTGTTCCGGACACTTGCTTGCGGCACTGGCGCAAGCAAAAGAGAAAATTTTCGCAAGCAAGGTGACACAGAAAGGGTTCAGCGAACCAAAGAGGGGACGATATCCCCAAATAGAAGACCCGTCTAGCTGAGTACGTGCAGCAGCAGCGAGCGGCTCAGAGACGCGTAACGACAGAGCTGCTGAAGATTCAAGCGATGTAGTTAGTGCTGCAGCAAGGGCTAACGCGGAGGGAGTTCAAGGCCAGCAGGTGCTGGATAATAAATTTCACGAAGAGAAAGGGCTTCTCACTTTGTGGTGTGACCAAACATCTTGGGGAAACGAATTTTTACATATGAGTTGCGGTGTCTAAGTCAGGGCATTGAGAGAGACAGAGAAAGAAAGCTCTTTATTTGGAGGTCTGAAGTGCGGAAAGAACAGTGGAGAGTCAAAGACAGCCGAGGTAACCAAAAAAGAGGCAAGGTAGATAGAAACGAATAAATGGAGAGAAAAAATGGATAGTAAAACGTCGTTACAGATGTACAGGTCGGAGAAATTGGACATCAGGGAGGTAAATTTCTACGATAATTCCAAAGGCAGTGCTTTGCTTTTTGAGGCTAGAGCAGGTTGTTTGCGAACTAAGAGCTTTGCGGGGAGTATTCACAAAATGATGGGGTATGCGTGGTCTGCGGAAAAGAAACAGAAACTATGCGGCACATAGTGTTAAATGCGGGGGTATCCATCCAAATCTACATGAGGGAAATATTTGGCTTCCAGAAGCCCTAGGATTTAAGGGTAGCACAGAGGAAGTTAACTTCAAGGCTGTCGAGGTGACGAAGAGAAGATTAGAATGCTGGTGCACGAAAAGCAGGAGAGGGTAATGCCTAGGACAGCTACCACCTGCAACAGAAAAAAAAAGTATTTTGTGCCTGCCCTGCAGAGCAGCACTAGTATTAAACGAAGGGTATAAAACATAGGTATATTAGTTTGTTTTGGAAAGATGACACGTCATCACCCCGCTACAGAGGGGATACCAGTACCAATCAATCAATCAATCAATCAACCAGAGGAAAGCAGAGAGGTCTGCCGGCATGTTGTCACCTACATGCTACTCTGCGGCTTTTTACGGCACCAGCCTAAAGTGTCCCATTCTGCGCACAGCCATTGTTGTGTAGTTGTCGTCCAGTGCACAAGATGGGTGGTGCTGTAAAGAGGAATAAAACACATTTTGTGCTTATGGCATTTGAACCCGTGTCTCCAGAATAGGGGCTGAGTGCGTTACCGCTATCTCTGCACATTGGCAGTGTTGGAACACAAGTCAAACCAGTGCACGCTCTGTGACAAGTCGACAGCTGAACCTGTGGTTCTTTAGAAGCTGTGGCGTATGTTGTCAGTCTGCCCGTAAAAGTAATTCGCACCAAGAGATGCAAAAAGGGCTGCAAATACGGCGTAGTGGTAAAGGAGCACGTGGAAGTAATTACGGGCAAAACACAGAGAACGGAAGGTAAAGAAGGCGTCGCGAATACAATTTTAAGTTGTGGTGAACAATTATTTGATTGGTACTACCACCTTCGTATCGCGCGAGCAGACCTAAGTGCTCCGAGAAATTTTCGTTGCAGTCACGTGTCTTTGTTTTAGAAACCAAGGTGTGTACGTTTCAACGTAGCTTTCTGACGTGCTGTTTTGTAGTTAGGATTACCAGATGTGAGAGGCTTCTCCATAAGAGTGCTTCTCAGTTCATTGAAATTTTAGCTTGAGACAGAAGGCAGCCATGAAATGCCTAACGGGAAAGTTTCACGATCAACCAACGTCGTTAGACGGAGGGCTGCATGATTTTTATGTTGCAGGCTTCTGGTGTGATGCTCTTCTTTCACCGCATTTAGGCACTCTAAAAGTGTAATTGTCCCATCTGAACTTTTAGTCCCAGGAAGGCAAGGTTTTTCGTAAAGTCTATTGTAACTTTTCAAAGGTGGAACGTAAGCAGATTTAAGGCGCTTTATAAGAAACTTATAGGCGCAACGTTGCCCTAAATTTCTGTTGTAGTTTTAAATAGAGCACCACGCAATGCACAGTTTTCACATCAAACGCTCTATACAATCCGGTAGCAGCTACAGAGAGCTGACACTTTCCCTAAGTGTCACAAATGCACCTAACTGCCATGAAAGATGGGATTTTTTGTAGCGGGCAGTCTCATATTACTCTTCAGGGACGCCTTGTACAGCCTTAATAGTACCTAGTATTTTAACGTGTTTTATAAACAAATTGTGCCACGCAAAAACTTCACCGGGTGTTTCCTTGCCCTGTGTCTTTCAACGCCGTCTTGGGCCAAACCCTTCCCACAAGCCGTCTCTCCGATCGGCCAGCCCTTTGTCTCAAGTTACACTGTAGGGTTGCGATTGTGAGTTATGTCCATTTTGAATGGTCCATCCCAAGCGATCCCTGATTAGCCAAAGGCAGACAGCTAATGCAATGCTAAATTAACAATGTGGAGTGCTGGTTTACGTACTCAAAATGCCCCGTAACCGGAACTACACCACGACTTGAAACTGATGCAAAGCGGGTATTTTAACAGCAGAGCTGTTTGAACTATACTTCCACCGTATAGCGTCACCAGAAAAAAAAAAATACCAAGAAAAAAATACTGAGCGAACGTGAAAGTGGGCCTCGTGATCGAGTGGCTGGCGTCGGCGAGCTCCACCTTCGAGAACACTCTGCCCAGCGTTCGTAACGTGATCGCTCATGTGCTGTTCTCCTCGCCAGTTCATGTGCATTCGTGCCTCAAGTGGAAGCACGGACGCTGAGTTCGTGCTACAGACGGCAAGTTGGCGAAGCCGTCGGTTGCCACGGATTCTAGTGCCTGCTAGCACGGTCCACTTTGGGAGAGATGTGAAAGCCTGCGGACGGAACGATCCGGGCCTGCCAGTCATGAAGACCTTTCAGCGGCAAGTTCAGAAATAAATTCGGAGCAACAGCCGGGTCTCCGACAAAGGGAGAGAGGCCACCAGCTCTGCTGTTTCTCCAGCCTTGCCCCACTAGCTGCAGGCTGCTCCAGTTTTCAAACAGACACTACTACAAATTCCGCCCTTGGCGTGTACTGTAGTAGCCTCGATTGTGAATTCACATGCACGTCACAGGCTGTGGATTACAAACTAAGACTGGCCCTAGAAAAACGTTTCAAGAAACTGTTTGTGCGAGTGTTGTTCTACAAGTATACAGCCTCTGGCACAAAAGACTGCGTGTGCAGGAGTCTGGTGCAACTTGGGGGCTTTTTTCAGTGCCACGTAAGCTCTAATGCCAAGCCTGCTTCAAGCGCGTGTCACCTCTGCTCAAGCAAGTGGTCGACCTGAGAGCAGTGGAGCATGCAGCAACCACTCGAGCTCTTCATTGCAGTCGGTGGATACCCTCAGCACTTTGACGCACTTGTGCCACATACTTCGCAGCAGTGCATTCTGTATATTCGATTGGGGGCTCAGCGCTAACCAGAAAAAGGAAGGAAGGAAGGAATAAACATTTATTTAATAAACGGTCATTACAGCCCGGGTAGGCTTCCTCAGTCCCTTGTTGTTAGCCAAAACTGAACATCCCGAAGCAAAAAAAAAAAAAGAAGAGAAGAAAAGACTATGGCATACCACTCGTGCCACTTTTTCTTTTCCGTGTGTTTTCTCCAAGCTAAAGGTATCTCCTTTCATAAACTACTAAAAATCTTGTAAAAATCAAGACGGGGCAGGGGCTGCCACCCTCCAGAAACTACAAAACACTGTGACAATCCTCCAGAATTTTTCCTGAGCATATATCAATTCAGCTGCATTTCACTCAACGGTCTTGTTTTGTGGTCACATGTAGATTGGCATTTGCTTTTATACCTATTTATTCTACGAAATAAAAATTTGCAAAACAAAATAAAAATTTTATTTTCGCCCACTGGAGTCTCGCTTGTCAGATTTCCTGCTTTTGCTATGCGTGGAGTGTTAAAAAGCAACACTTCATGATGACAGCATTAAAGCTGAAGACATGAGATAGTGTGCATGATCATATCAAAAGTAGGTGTGTTCGTGCAAACGTTAAGAATTTCGGATACTTCGCAAATAAGTTGTCCATTTTATATTCCATTTGCAGCACAGTTCTACCATTCAAAGTATTTGAATTTTTCAACTACTTGATGTTTACAATAGAGCAATAAAAGTTGGCTCTGCCATGTACTACATGCAACTTTTGATAATGATTTATTGTGGCCACAAACCTTTTGTAATGGGTGGGCACCAGAGTGTCCCAGTGGGGTAAAAAACAACAACAACAAACACCAGAGGCTGCTTGCCTAAACTCGCTGCACTATCGCCACCGACAAAAAGACATGCCGCTTTCGGTTGACTTTTCCGCACGACACCAAAGCTATGCAAGAAAGCGTTACACATGCAACCCTTGCGCGAAACAAGCGCGAAATCGGTGTGTGCGTTACCTGAGGTGTAATGTTACTTGAACAAAATTTATAAGCCGAAGTTTCCCACCAATATGTACGCATGAGTGAGGAATCAAGAGTTGTTAACTGTTGGCTGCACTGAGGTCATACAAGCCACAACAAGCATTGCATCTTTTAGGGGCTTGGACTGATAGCGTCTCCTGTCGTCGCCTCATGTAGTAGGCTGTACTAAACACCGGGACACTTGTTTCACAACGCCTCGTGCTGCAGAGCTTCGTGCTTCAAAGACAAGAGATTTACAGCAAAGTTGCATACCTCTTCCCCCCCCCCACCTCCCCCGACGGTTTCATCTCCGTGGGAAAAACGGCAAGGCGCCAAGAATACACTATACACTGCATGCTTCGCCCCTCCTCCAGGTTTCTTGTTAGCAAAGATGGCCCGGGATTTTTTTTCTGTGAGGGACTGCGGCAAGTCATCTATTCACAGGGTATACACTGAGAACCCGCAGGGTTTATGGCAGTGTATGCCAAATTTTGATTCCACTGCTTTGCCCGCTGGCCTTAATTCCTCTAGTTTTTAGTGCTTGCACCATTTTCTCATCACGCAGTAGTGCAGATACTCACACGTGGTAAGTCTGGACTGCCGCAGTTATTGGTTTTCTTGCAGCTATGTTTTAGAAGCTTCATTTTCACTAAAAGCAACATTAATGAACTTTTATTTGAAACATATTTCCATTTGGTCTGCAGCCATCTCGCAACTTGTGTTCGAAAATATTTAATTCTATTATTCTGAGTCGGTTCTTACTGATACCTATTCGATCCACACAGTTCCAAATTTGATATTCGCACACCTCTCGTCAAAAGTGAACAACAACCTCTGTTCATAGCTTCCTGCGCAGATGTCAGTGTATGGATTTGTTCCCTCAATTGTGTCAATCAAGAGGAACTTCTAAAGTTCCTCTTCCAGAAGTGACGCACGCCACGGAGACACTGTTTGCAGCGTCAAGAGTCGTAATGTGTGTCACGTGATGGTACGAGCTCGATGCATTTAAGGTGAAAGGAAGCCCTAAACGGTCCACTGAGCAAAAAAAGCCGGCGTCCATAACAGAAAAATGGCTCCTTTTGAAGCATTCGCTCGTTCACACTGTGAGCTTAAACTTGACAGCAGGGAGACGTAGTCGTCGGTACCAGCACACAGCAAATAGAAAGAGCAGAAGAACAATAGATTGTATAGACAAGCAGCAGCATTCAGTGTCGTCGTGAACTCTCCCATTAAATAGCGGCATGAACAAGCAGCAGCAACACAACACGTAGAAGACAGACCGAAGCCATTCAAGTTAGCAGATTGCAAAGCAAAGCATTTGAAGTGGAAAGCCCTTTGACAACACGAGGTGGTAGCAAGACTTCTCAGGTGTTTAGCTGGATATTCATGTATGTGCCTTCACAACCCCCATGAAATGCTTATTTGGTGTTCTCCAACTTTTATTGTTATGCTATTGAGTGGTCTGCCTATGCTGTTTTAATCTTTTCGATTTTCCTGAAATCGCAGTCCTTCTTCACTGACACCCACTTCCTTTGGAGCTCACCCTTCACCCAGCCTTTATTAACATCTGGTGAAACAAGTGACGAAATTACAAGACAGAAATTTACATGTGAAGCTGAGTTCCATAGCAGCCACATGACTTGCTTAGCTTTTAGTAATTAATTGCTCTGACCTGCATAAAATCTGATTCTGCATCTAAACTAAGACATAGTGGGAAAGGAGAGGAGGAGGCAACCGCAACATATTTTCCCTGTGAGAATTTTGGCGTTATCGAAAATTATACCTAACCTCACGATTATGCAACCAAAGGTCAGCAAACAATGGGAACAAAACCCACGCACTAGAGAAATCCAGCACTCTTTAAATTTTGAGGGTTTAACACGCCAAATGTATGCATGGTTATGAAGGGTGGTGTAGTGGGAGGCTGTGGATTAATGTTGACCATCTGGGGATTTCTAACATCACCCAAAATAGCCTCACAAGGGCGTTTTCATTTTTGGGGTTCATTACAAAAGTTCGCTGCTGTAGCTAATGTTGAACCCTTAAGCTCGAGCTATAAGTGGTTGAGCATTGTGGAACTACGAGCTGTAAGTTTTAGCACCGTGGAACTATGCAGCTTACTAAAATTTTTGTTTTAAACATGTTCTGAAGAATTTACCCCTAAACTGAAGCAAAAACCTCACGACTTGTAGAATTAGTTATCTAGAAATGTTTTTCGCTTTTTTCACATGAACAAAAGCTTATTTATTTTACCAATCAGTGTTGAAAGGAGGCTCACTTATCAGAAGCCCTTCACATCACCACCCGTCAAATAAGGCCAGTCCCCACATTAACCAAACAACAAGCGAACAGCAACAGGTACTGTTGCAGGAAGCCCCACTTGGCATAGCCGGAGGACAGAGTGATTTCAAAAGAAAATCCGCTTTACGTTACGTCAAGTCCAGGTGAAAAAAAAAAACTTGCCATGGCACATCTGCATGACTGTAAATAGTGTCACTTGCGTTCCCAATAAAGGGTCCTGAAGCGAGTCACAAGTGCAGTCCAATCACTTCCCAGATTCATGGCATCAAATGTGTACGCTCTCTCCCAAGTACTTTTGGCCAACTTTTATGCCCTCTGCCAAACAAAGCGAGACTATAGCGGGTCCAAGTGTGTTGGTTCTCTTTTTCCATCCCCTTTACAACTTCCCAATTCCGTATTATAGACTGTGACGATGCTTTCGAAAGTCAGCCAAAAGTCAGTGTGTAAGTCGTAAAAGAAATTGATATAGTAGAACCAAAATTTTGCGGCCTCAGACGAAATGAAATAAGAAACCAGCAAGATACCAATGGCGTGTTATTTATTTTTGGTGCCGATAAGCTACAGCACTAGAAATTTACAAAGTGGTTGAATGAAAGATTAATACTGTACACTACAGAACACAGCTGCAAATAGGATTTTTACAAGTTCACCTCTGTGCCCCCTAAAGGGGGGACACTGCTCTTAAAACAGCTTCCTTTAATTTTTATGTAAACTCTGTGAAACTTGTCAGACTTGCTGCTTTTTTTCGCACTGATTTCAAATATGCCATTATTTTGGATTCTTTTAATTAGTTACAAAGATAATTTGAGATAATTAGGTACCCATTTTGGAGGAACTATAGACAAAGCAGAGTCAGCCATAAAACTGTAATCTTTACATTTTCCAATACTATGAACCTTCTGGTGAGTGCAGTAAGAGAGTCGGTTTTTTTATGCACTCTTGGAACTGATTTTACAGCTCATTAAACTTTGGTCTTTGAATTGGGTATTCAAAATGGCTCCTTGTCTGGCTGACCCCAGCGCCGCGACACAGCTCCTGCTGACGTCCAGAGCGGAGGAAGCCATGGCCACGGCTTCCCAAGACGGCGCCCTGGACTAAGGGTGCTCAGGAAAATAAAGTTTACTTCCTTCCTTCCTTCTGGGTGCCTCCAGAGTTTTAATGAGCTGTAAAATTTGTTCCAAGCGGTGCATTGAAAAACTGCTTCTCTTATTGCATTCAGCAGGGTTGACAGCATCAAAAATATAAAGATTACAGTTTTATGACTGATGCTGTTTTGTCTATGGTTACTCCAAAAATGGCTAAGTATCTCCAATTATCTTGGGGAACTAATTGACTGACTCAAAAAATAATGCATATTTGAAATCAATGGGGAAAAAGCAGCAAGAGTGGCAAGTTTGCAGAGTTTACTTAAAAATTAAAAGCAGCTGTTTTAAGAGCAGAAGTGATGGTGATCAGGTTTGAACATCGCCACCTGTGGCTATGGGTTGCAGCTAGGTGAACCTGGGTGAACAGTTGCTGGTGAAGTATCGAGTGCTGCCAACAATAAAAAGAATGATTTAGTCAGTAAGTGATGCAGGCTACTAAATCATTGTGCTGCCTTGCTAAAGCTTGAGCCTAGCTTCAGGCAAGTCCAGTGGCCTGAATTTTTCCAGGATTTACGACTGCATTTAGGTAGACAGCATTGTTCGGAATTTCGTTCGAACAGCAGCTACCTACTAACAGCTAGCTGCTCACATTCCGTTAGTGAAACTGCAACACAGTTGCAGGCTGGTAAGGCCATTAACATGTACACAGCTCGCTAGACAAGGCAACAGCCATAACTGTACTACTTCCACACAGTGCTCCAAGGTAGCCCCAGAACATTGGGCAAAATATAGGTCAAGCCGTTTAGGAATGCTACAAGCCCTGTAGTGGATACAACATCTGCCCCATGCAACCATCCTGGATACAAGAATACCAGGTGGAATAGATTTTTTTTCTCAATTTTTGTTCTATGCAAACAACCATTTTTTAGTTATATGTTTTATGGCCGTCTATTAATTTGACAATATCATACTACAGACCAGCCCATCAATGCATTTACTGATGCTACTGGGGTGCACGTCGGCACAGTCAGCAGCGAGCTCTTTATAGCTATTGGGCTAAATAACTCATTGGGATTAACACTCAGCACGTGTTGTGTTTAATCACTTAAGTGTTACTGAACTACTTCACAAGTGCAACAAAACAGCTGTACTTTGGAGAGTATAACCAACCCCTGCATTTAAACCGCAACACCACTTCCAGCCTGCCCGAAAAGAAAAAAAAGAATCCTCGCGTACAGGAAAAGCTGCACCAAGGCTACTGCTCAAGCAACACATCACATAATATGTAGACAGAAAAAGAGCATATTTAACAAGTAGAATACACTGACTGCGAGGTGAAAGTCACAATTCAGTCAGTGTCCCTGCTATCGCTGGAGCTATCACTTGAGCCACTGTCCCCCGTGTTGTACACAAGGTCATCTTCATGGCGCAACGCACAGTGCAGCTTCACCGCACAACGCGCATTGCCGTGAAGGTGCAGTAAAGGAAAACTCGACTTATTATCCCCCCCCCCCCCATCTTGCCACTGAAATTTTCACATTTTTGATGCGAGTTATACGCGCGAAAATGCGGTTTTACCTTTTGTGTTGTAGCCCAACCCAATTGTGGGGTTAGGTGCGTCAAAGCCACACCTTGACCTGGTGCATCCATAGTGGAGGACTACAGGTCAGTTTAGGCCACCTGGGTTTTTTTAACGTGCATGAAATCTCGTACAGACGGGCGATTTCACGTTTCGCCTCCATCTAAAAAGCTGCCACCGTGGCGGGGGCCAAACCCGCGTCCTTGGGCTCAGCAGCGCAACGCCTTAGCCACTGAGCCCCACGACAGGTTTCTGCTGTAACCCACCCACTTGGTACATTAGCAAACAGCGACAAGCCTTTTGTGCTTAGCATTTCACCAGACGCTGTGTATTGTTGTGTGCGTGGAGATGTTCTCAATAGCATCTGTTAATTAAAAATTACTTTAGCAACATAAAGGTGTTTATTTCTAATGTGTTTATCCCTCCCAATAGTTGTCATCTAGAGGCAGAAAAAACCGTGAAGTAGACTGCACCCATGATAACTGTAGTTGCATCACAAGAAACTTTACAGGCTGATTCTGGCATGTCTCCAACAGTGTTCTCACTGTGTTAGAAACGTGCGAACCATAAAAGAAAATGTACAAGTAAATCAAAAACCTCTTACAGGTAAGGAAAAAGATATGTCTAAACTAAGATTCGAACCCATTATTTCGAGTGGGAAACATTTTATCCACTACATCACAGTACGGCGGGCAGCACTCGCAGCCCCATAAACAGTTTGACACATTTTTTCTTTTGCTTCATTTTTGATACGTGGGTGTTATGAGGCGTTCGAAACAGTCTATTCTTCTAGCTCACTCTACTAAGGTCTAGAAAATTGGGGGGTGTGGTGGCAACGACAAATGAACACCAGGTGATGACACCGTGCATTTTCTGGCAGTGGGAAAAGCTCGTATGTAACCCTTGCAAAGGCGTGCTCCGTTACGACAACTATGTCTGGAGCAAAAAAGTTATCTTTACGATGCTTTCTCTGGGTGACCACACTGTAAGATGTGTGCATAGAGAGTTTATAAAGAACAGTGCTTTTTTTTTTTTGCAGTGTTTCAGTTTTTATTCCCCAGTATTCATTTTTATTTTTTTTGGTGTTTGATGTGTATTTGTTTCTGTTGCTACCATTGACTTCACATGACGATGCGCTGTTCCTTGCCAGCACCAATTGATTCGCTATTTATGTATAATTTATTCGCTGCCCTGAACTAATGCTGCACTTTTACGCATTCTCTGATAGGAAATCCCCCCGGCAGTTTTTTAACTACAGGATCTCCTTCTGTATTATTATTTGTACACATTTTTTTTAAACATCAAACAAACTCAACTTCAACAGGGCATCCACTGACTGCCAATCGATGATTTTGGTTTTAAGAATCCTAAATACTTAGGATATCGGCAAACGTAACAGTGAATACAATGAGGAAGAAGACTGCAAAATGTAAGTGAAACTAGTCAATCAGAGCACACTAGCCAGTAGTTGCCTTTAAATGGAATAGTTGTGCCATCTACCACTGAGCAAGATAGGTAATCGTCGTGTTCCGCACTGGAATACACGTTATCTACATACTTTAACTGCACTCTTGTCTCAAAGATTCCCAGTATTGCGGTTGTGAGAAAAAAAAATACTCAGCTGCTCACGCGATGTGGCAAAGTTAACGCTAGTTTTCATAGCTTAACATGCGCTATTTGCAACACAGCCTGGTGACTAAAGACGTTTAAGTAATATGGAGCCACCCAAGAGGCATGTGGGTAAAGCTAGGGTACCGTCTTGTATCTGCCTTTCTTGGGCCAGTTCTAATGCAATTTTTTGAACACATTGCTGAATACGAGTGGCAAGAAGACAGGAAAAAACTGCAGCAAAATTTGTGGTGTTTGACTACATCGGGGGTGACTCTAAGGCTTTGTGGTCTGTTGTTATCTGTGTCAAACCGTGGAATTGGAAGGCGTCTGCAGGTCACAGCACACAGGCAACTGGCTACTGAGGGAAAAAAAATTTATTAGCGAAATTGACCTATTACAATGTAAATATTTTGTAGCATGAAATCTTACACCATTCAAAAACAGCTGGATGAAATAAAGGTTTGATCTGATTGAGAATGAACAGGCTTTCTACACCACTGAAACACTTCTGAAAACCAGAGTTTCTTAAGGTGAGATACATTATAGTGCTATGTTTTGATTTTTGATGCATTATCTGTGCTGCTTGCAAGATGAAGTCAGATCTGCAAATTGGGTGCCGCATGGCTAGAGGTTAAAATTAGCCTAGGCATTTATTAAATGCACTCCATGAACAGCAGCCAGGCATTTACCGGGGCAAGTTTTGCTGCAGCAAGTGTTTTTTCAACCTATGAGATCAGTCCTGCATGCAAATGAGCTTTTTGGATGTTTTTTTACCCACATACTACATGGGCTCACGTTACTACACTAAAGATGTTTGCTACAGCCAATATCTCTGCAAAAGAGGTGAAGAGAACCAACAAAAAAGACACACTTTATACATCGATTTCTCAAACTAGAACCCTTTTTTCTTTTGACCAAACCAACCTCTGGGCAGACAAATCAGGCCCTATGGGTGGCGAGCTGCTTCACGTAGCAAGCAATCTCAAGTGTAAAAGCTTTACATGCTTTCAGGTGCACAAAGAAATACACAAATCCCTTGCACAAAAACGAATTAAGGCACCAGTATGTATGCTTCATTACGATCATGCCACGTCACCCACATGCAAGGCTTCTAAAAGATTCAAAATTGAAGATGAATACACTGACTGCATGAGTGATGGAACTTTCAAATGGCGATTCGATGCACGAAACCCTAGTCAAAAAAAAAAAAAAAAAAAGACCATGCGCCCGCAATAAATTGGTTCCGGAGTCAACAACTATTACTCCAGCCACCCTGCCGACTGAAAGGCATGCAGTTGTACTACATGCTGCACATATTCGATCACTCGGCACAAGCATCGTAAAAATAAAAGAAAAGTGATCTCGGTAAAAAGCAGGCTTCGAAAATGCAAAAACGCCACGATTCCTCCCCGAAACGAATCCCGATGCACATCTATAACTACGAACTGCACTGATGCCGCAGCGATATGTGCTGTTACCGAATGCCGAAAACTGCGACTCGCTAGAGCCGAAAACTCCAGCACAACCGCACCGACTGCGCAGACGCGTTACAGATGTCTTCAAGATCTCTCACGAAGCACACCACCAGCCGTAGCGGAAGCGGCCCTTCTTCAACGACGGAAAAAAGCGGCGGCACGCATCCGTGACTGGTCTTCGTACCTCGGCGCTCGGGTGTAGGTGCCCAGGAGAGACGACGACGACGACGAAGGCTTCCTCTTGGCGTCGTCGTCTTCGCCCTTCACAAAGAGCACGCGGCTGTTTTCGCGTCGCTTCTCCTGCACGACGGCCAGCGCGGTGACGTTCTTGGCGAGCTCGTTCACCTGCGCCATGACGGTCGCCGGGTAGGTGCAGCCGAGGAGCTCCACGTTGGCGAACGCCTGCGCCAGGCAGAGGAGCCGATTTTCGTCGAACCTGCCCTCGTTGGCGACGAGGAATTCCCGCCGCATCTCCCAATGCTCCTTGCTCTCCCAGGGCTGGCGGTATTCGTCGATGGGCCGCTCCATTTGCGACGGTTGCGGAGCCAGAGGTGAACGTGGGAGGCAGCAGATGATGCCCGTGCAGACGACTTTCCCGTAATGTGAACCACGCGCTCGGAAGCTGACTCAACAACCCAAAATTGACTTTTCAGGAGAGATTCTCGGTTAAACTAAGGCCCGCACGATGTCCAAGCAGCCGCCGGTTAGAAACGCCAAGTCGCCGAAGCAGCCGTATCCAGAGACAATGGCCAACTTTCTAGCCGGCATGCCGAAGCCGCTGCCGAAGTTGCAAGTGAAGCCGGTGACGACGCAGAAGCTGAATCCACTGCCTCCGGTGAAACCGAAACCGCTGCCAGTTCTGGTTTCTAAGCCCGTGCCAGTTGCGACGCAGAAGCTGAATCCACTGCCTCCGGTGAAACCAAAACCGCTGCCGGTTCTGGTTTTTAAGCCCGTGCCAGTTTTGGTTCCGATTCGGCCCGTGCGAGCTCTGGCTCCGATTCGGCCCGTGCGAGCTCTAGCTCCGATTTGGCCCATGCGAGCTCTGGCTCCGATTCGGCCGAAGCCTCCGATCACGCCGACACCGATTAGCGTTGCGGCGATCGCGAATACTTCATCGATAACGCCATGCAGCAAGTCAATCGCGATAAGAAATCTGAAGCCTGTGGCGGGACCTGCTCAGCTGAAAGTCACTGACGAAAAAAAGGCGCCACGCGCAATTGTGCACCACATTGGTAGAAACACTCCGCGTGAGTTGGAAATCGTTAACAGAGTCGCCGAAGTTCAACGAAGGGGCCCTACGTCTGGAGATCTCTAAATTAAATGCCACACTTCTCGTGCTAAGTTTCAGTGTCGGTTATTACCTCAATTCTCTATCAACGTCCCTTCCGCCGAATTTCCCTGCGTTCGCTCATCGTTAAAATTCGGGGCTGCGAAAGAAGAAATCCGCTCGAGCCGCTATCACGGTTTTACGATGGTAAGGGAGTGGTTTAAACTTAAATATTATCCTGAGCAAACCACTCCTCCAGTCCAGCTCAAACGTCGCAAGGACGTCGCATTTTGTAGTACATTTTGTCTAGCACCAAGAACAAGGACGGAACGTACCTGCTTATTTAAAAATGCAAGAACCATTTCCGGCCATGGGAGAGCTAGCGGCCATATTTGTCGCATTGTGTAATCTATTTTGTTCACCACGAAGAACAAGCTTATGGCGACACTTAGGAGAGCAAGCGGCCATCCTTGTCGCATTTTCGTAATCTAGTTTGTTTATCACCAAGAACAAGCTTATGGCGACACTTAGGAGAGCAAGCGGCCATCCTTGTCGCATTTTGTAATCTAGTTTGTTTAGCACCAAGGACAAGCTTATCTGCTTATTAAAAAAAATTGCCGCAGCTTGCACTAGTGATACTAGGTTGGAAAGCATCAGAGCTGCTTCGTTGTTCGGTTTATTTTCTTTTTTCACTTCAAAATCAGCTTATTTGGCACTAATACTTGTGAAACAGGTTTGGAACAGGTGGGAGTAAGGATTAATGGAGAATACCTCAGTAACCTCAGATTTGCTGATGACGTTTCCTTGCTATAGGTAACTCGGGGGGCGAATTCCAAAGCACGCTTTCCGCACTGAACAAAGCAGGGTAGAACCGTTGGCCTAAAAATTAATATGCAGAAAACTAAAGTAGTGATCAATAACCTCGGGACAGCATAGCGGTTTGAGATAGGTGGCGACGCAGTGGAAGTGGTAAAGCGAATCAGGCCCAGTAGTGACCCCGGATCCCAACCATGAAGCAGAGATAATTAGAAGGGTAAGAATGGAGTGCATTCGGCAGGCATTCTCAGATAATGAATGGCAGCCTACCATTGTCCCTTAAGAAGTGTAGTACTGCAGCATCTTACCGGTACTCACCTACGGGTCAGAAACTTGGAGCCTCACTAAGGGGGTTCAACTTAAATTGAGGACGACTCAGCGAGCAATGGAACGGAAGATAATAGGTGTAACATTAAGGGACAAGAAGAGTGTGCAGTGGCCGGGTCGGGGAACAAACGCGTGTTAAGGACATATTAGTAAAAATTTAGAAGAAATGGACGACAGCGTGGATCCCTAGAGGAGGCAAGCGTGGCAGGGGGCGGCAGAAAGTTGGGTGGGCAGGTGAGATGAAGAAATTTGTGGGGGGAGAGAGAAAACACTTTATTTGAGCACTAGTTGGGCTAACGACGAGTGGTGACCAGCGCTTGGAGGGTGCCGGTGACCTGAGCTGCTCGTTCAGCAAGCCCTTGCTGGACTTGAGGGTCCGAGCTACGTAACGCCGCCTCCCAGTGCTCCTCAGAAGCGATGAGAGGGAACGAGTTGTGGGGGCATTGCCAAATGATATGAGACACTGTTTCGGGGACTCCGCAGTAGGGGAATCGGGGAGAAGGAAATATTGCGGGATAAATTGCATGCAGTATGGCGCGACGAGGGAGGGTATTGGCGCCAGTATCGTTCCTCTGCGATAGAAAGCGACCAGTGGGGTGGAGGGTAGCGCCGGCGAGAGAGGCGGTGGTGGCAGGTAATTTCCTGGAAAGTTGACAGGCTGTCACGGGCTGATTGGGCTCCATGGGAAGGGGTGCGACTTGGCCCAGCTAAGATTGCTAGCTCTCGAGCTGCAAGGTTAGCCGCTTCATTACCTTCCAGCCCCGATTGGGCTGGAGTCCAAATCAGCTCCGCGTTGGAGGTGGGAGGATTTCGAAGAAGAATTTTGAGAGCCTGCGGGGAAAGGTTACCACGGGCAAGTCATCATCATCACCAGCCTATCTACACCCATTGCAGGGCAAAGGCCTCTCCCATGGATCTCCAATTATCCTGGTCCTGTGCTAACTGCGACCAATTTATCCCCGCAAACTGGTCGCAGTTAGCCCTGGTCGGTCGAGCCTGTTCCCTCCGCCGTTGCACCCCCACTGCGCATGCCTGGCCAGGCACCACTGATGATGATTGTGGCAGGATGCCCCTAGGAATTGGCCAACCATCCATCATGAAGGTAGATTCGCGTTCAACCACCGTCGTCATCTTCCCGTAGGGGAACCCTGAGTAGTATGCGAGGCATTCCTCCTCTCGGTAGCTCCGTAGGAGGATATCTCTTCTCAGTCAACAGGCGGCGCAGTATGCACAGTCGTTGAGCAAAGAAAATTGGCTGCAGCTTTGCGACAGCCTCCAAGGCACTCTGACCTCCCGCAAAACCTGGAACCTACTTAGGTACCTTATTGACCCCCTAAACAGCAAGGGGGAATCAAATCGAAACATGGCCCGCACTCTTCACGCTTACCCCGGCACTCCAGAACACCTCATTCAAGACTTAACGGCTAAATACCTCCAGACAGAGATACTATCCCCGCCGCCACCGTACTCTGGTACTCCCAACGCAGATTTGGACCGAGATATCCAACTTTTTGAACTGGAAGCAGCCCTGGCGGAATGCAAGAAAAGGAGTGCCCCGGGTCCTGACCAAGTAACCTATAAGCTCCTGGCCAATTTAGGTGATGATGAACTTGCCATCCTGCTTAAACACCTCAATGAATTTTGGACATCTGGCCGCCTACCTATTCAATGGAAAACCGCCGAAGTCCGCTTCATTCCTAAAGCGGGCAAATCCCCACACATAGACAATCTCCGGCCTATTTCCCTTACCTCTTGCGTGGGGAAGCTATTGGAACGCATTATACTCAAAAGGCTGCAGCCATACCTTGAAGACACCAACCAAATGCCCAAAACAATGTTCGGCTTTCGACAACATCTAAGCACCCAGGATATTATGTTGCGACTCAATTATGTTGCGACTCAATTGTATCTGCCACTCGCCACTCACCTCGAGCCATTTTGGCCCTCCACTTAAAAGGGGCCTTCGATAACGTTGCGCACGCAGCGATTCTCTCCCGCCTTAATAATACTGGCTGTGGCAACCGAATTTATTCCTACATTTCGGACTTCCTCACAGGCCGCCAGGCTGTGCTCAAAATTGGAGATATAAAATCCAAACCAATCTATCTTGGCAGTCGGGGTACACCGCAAGGCTCGGTATTGTCTCCAATCCTCTTCAATATCGCTTTTCTGGGTCTACCAAAACAGCTAGAGCAGATTCTGAATCTTCACCACGCACTGTATGCAGACGACATCACCCTCTGGACTGACACAGACTCTCTCGGTGGGCTGCAGGACACATTGCAGCGTGCAGCTGAAGAAGTCAATAATTATGCCCAGGCTTGTGGCTTACATTGTTCACCGCAAAAATCAGGACTTGTCATCATCCGGAAACACCCCCCACGACACCACGTCGAGCCCATCGAAATATCTCTTGACGGCCATTCGATCAAACCTAGCCACTCACTCAAGATATTAGGCCTTGCCATCCAAGCCAATACCCGAAACGACTTTGCCTTGTCAAAACTGCGTAATATGTCAGTTCAAGTCGTGCATATGATTAGGCGGGTCACTAACCGGCATCGAGGAATGAAAGAAAAGGACACAATGAGACTAATTCAAGATTTCGTCATTTCTCGTCTCACCTATGTCGCTCCATACATGGCCCTAACCAAATCCGACATTGCAGCACTAAACATGATCATTCGGAAGGCATTTAAACAAGCACTCGGGCTCCCTATGAGTACATCGACAACCAAGCTTCTTGAAATGGGTCTTCACAACACTATTGAGGAACTCATTGAAGGCCATCTCGCAAGCCAGCGCCTCCGTCTGACACACTCCAGCAGGCCGCTTTGTTCTGCAATGCATCAACTGGCCCTGTGCAGAACAAACCCACCTGGCCCCTTTGTCAGACGAGTGGCGTAAACATATCTCTGTACGACCCCTACCAAAGAATATGAGCCCCGACCTCCATCCAGGACCGCCCGCAGCCAAGCCCACGAACGCTTATATGGCAATCGCTCTGACGTGTCCTACACCGATGCGGCGAGCTACGCTGACAACAAAACCATGGTTGCAGTGACAACAACCAGAAGCCATTTAACTTCATGCGCATCCATCCGTACGACATCCCCATGAGACGCCGAAGAACTCGCCATTGCCTTAGCCCTCATCCAATGTTCCCAGCAGAGTCATCATCACTGACTCTCAAGCAGCCTGCCGCAGTTTCCTTTCAGGGAGGGTTGCACCAACGACCCTGCGGTTACTTCAGCGATACCGTCCATCTCACCGAGTGGCGATCGTTTGGACACCTGCCCATGCCTCTGTAACGGGCAACAACTTCGCCCACCATCAGGCTCGCGAACTGGCCCACCGAGTCCCAGGGGTCACCGCAGCTCCGACGCCACTTCTCACCTATCAGGAAATTACCCAATTTTACCGGACCACCAGACAAAAATTCCCGTGCCCTCACCCATCCCTCAGCAACACTCAGGAAATAACACTCCGACAATTACAAGCAGGCACGTACGTTCACCCGGTTCGAA
Organism: Haemaphysalis longicornis; assembly: GCA_013339765.2. NCBI lineage: Eukaryota > Metazoa > Arthropoda > Arachnida > Ixodida > Ixodidae > Haemaphysalis > Haemaphysalis longicornis. The sequence goes on from CM023454.1 coordinate 16,686,214, forward strand.
TGAATTTATTGTTTCCCACACAGTACTCTGCGCTATGCAAGTTTTGTCCACAGCTAGGTACCCTCCAGCATATAATTGTGGAATGCGCTCACAACCCAGCCCTACCACCCCTCTCCACCTGTTCCTTTCCTGAGCTGTGGGAGACACTGTTGACCAGCTGTCAACCGGAGGACCAGACTCTCCTGGTGACACGGGCCAAGACGGCGAGGGCAACGCATGGATTCCCGGACTAGGGTTCCACTCTCACATTTGAGCTCATTAAAATGTTTTCTCTCTCTCTCTCTCTTCCTCCTCTCCTCTCCGACGCTGCTCTCCTGTCCGGCATTCCTCCTCTCCTCTCTGAAGCTCCTCTCCTCTCCGGGATTGCGCAATGAATGGCAACACCTGCGGCTCCGCGCGCGATAATGCGAAGCAGCCTAGGGTTAGAGACGCAACGGTAGCCGCTGCATACTCCGCTGGGGGCGCCACTGTAGCTCCGCGGTATAAATGACGCGCGCGTGCGCTCCGCTCTCCTCATTCTCCTCCCGCAACGCCGCGATAGAACTGAAAACTAATGGGAACTTGAGTCGACACCATGGCTGCTTCGCATACTACTCAGGGTTCCCCCACGGGAAGATGGTGAAATTTTTTCTTTCCAGTTGGCTGCACATGTTATTTTTCCCTAACCTTCCAGCCGCGGACGTCACGTGACTTTTGGTACAATTCGTGTTGACGACGGTCACTTTTCGCGTTTGTGTTCGACGAGAAATATAGAAGGCTTTCGCGTAAATAAACGCCAAGAAAAGTACAAACATCAAAGAAGCAGTCAAAATTCACGTGTTCAGAGAGTCGGTGCATCGAATGCCACGGCATTGGTCCTGCGTGAATTTGTATCCAAAAGCAGTCGCTTCCAGACACGTCCGACCAGATCGAGGACACGGTCGCTCAAACGAGAACAGTTTAGCTGAAGGACAAATTGGTCGCATATTCTCCTCCTATCAAGCCAGATTGCCGGGAACGACGTAACCCCACAAACGGGGACTCCACCTTCAAGTATGATCACCTAACAATGCGAGTCAAGGCTCTAACGACAAAGCCATTCACAAAGCATGGCTCGATGTTCAAGCCTCGGCTGCCATAGCTCAGGCGCAAATGCTGCTCAGAGGGATGCAGCCAATTTTCTAACTTTCTTCGTGCATGCTTGCGCACACATGCAGGGAAAGTTTTTTTCCTTTGTACGCCCTCCGAACATTCCGGACGCTCCTTTTGATCATATCGAACAACTGCTAAAACAACTCCGCGCATTGGACCCGGCAGCCTAAGCCAGCGCAGTTTCACGTGATCTCTTCCTACTTATGAGGGCTGTTCAGTTTGTGAAAGTGCTGTTGATCGACCGTCATGCGGACCCTCCTCGTTCAAAGAAATCGCTCTTTCGGAAGCAATGTGCGTGGGCACGAAGTGTCTATGCTGCCCAAAGTCCGGGCCCCCACCCCCTTCCCCAGAATGGCTCTACCTTCTGGATGCATGTCTGTGCCTTCCAGACTTTTAGTTAGAACTTTTGACTTGTTCCCCAACTTAAAGTGCGCATGTTTTCAGGTTGCTCATGCAGTCAAATCTCGATATAACGAATTACGCGGGACCACGAAAAATCTTTCCTTATTTTGAAATTTCGTTGTAATGAAAAACTGGCGGTTATAAGCCAGTGATCAAACTAGGAATGAAAATAACGTACGCTACCAGTAGAAGCGTGTGGAGACAGGCAAGCTCTTAAATAAAAACGTTGCGCTCGCTACAAAGCTGCTATTATTTAAGACATAAGTTATTTCCTTGTGGCGCGTGCAGCACGCACGACCGGTTAGGAATGCCTTTACATATTCCACTTTGCACAATACCTCATCGGGTACGTTCTTGCACCGAGCAATGATAGTGCGGACTTGGTTCTTGTGCACTAAAACATCAATGTTCGACACGATCTCCTTCTGTGTTCGGTGAACCACAGCCGTCTTTCTTCACGTCGTCATCGTCACTAAAGATGATGACTGCTCTCGCTAAGTAAGTGAAACTTTATTGAACACTTATGCTAAAGTACTTGAGGAGGCAACCTGTTAAGGCGCCAATACAGGCCGATGGTTAGACTTCGGTAGAGGAGTCCATGGACATCCCAGGAACGACTCGGTCCAGGTCCTGGACACTCCCGTTGGTCCCCTGGGCGCTGCTCCTGGTGGGCTCCTCCTGGCGTTGACTTGACGGCCGTTGTAGCTCCAGTGCTGCGATGATAGCGTTGACCACCTGGAGCTGTGTGTATAGGTTAGCGCTGCACTCGGCGTCTTCAATTTCGTGAGGAAGCGTTGTTCTCGTTGCTGCGTTGTTGCATTGCCATAAGATGTGAGCCAGTGTAGCCCTGTGGTCTTGACATAGGCGGCAGATGTCCGTTTCGTACACCTCGGGGCATACATATCAGGCAAGGGCTGGTGTAAGGACAGAGTGTGTTTGTAGTTGTCGGTAGAGGACTGCTTCCGCTCGAGTTAGGCCCGGGTGTGGAGGAGGCATGGTCCGTCTGCTGAGTCGGTACCAGGTGACAATCTCGCTGTAGGTAGTTATGGGTTCCTTGCCCGCGTTGTACGTATACACTCCGAAGTATCAGTGTCGACTTCTGCTGCAGTGCGGTTGGTAAGATTTCGCGCTGCAGCATGGGCAGTCTCGTTATGGTTGGTGTTCCCTTCCCAGAGATGTGGAGTACCATGGGGGCGGGGAACCACTTGAGGTAAATGGCGCGATTGCGTTCCCGTATTCGAGCGAGAATATGGGCGGCAGCCACGCACACATTTCCCCTGGCATAGTTCATTATCGCTGACTTGGAGTCGCTGAGGGTTGTCGTGGTCGTGGTATTGACGTTGCCCGTCGTTGCCGCGATCACCGTGGCTGCGTAGGTGTTTCTCTGTTGATACTGGGCCCCCTCTACATATACAGCCCCGTTGTCGTTGGCGTGAAGGTCGATCAAAGCTTTTGCCCTGGCCAACCTCTTTTCCAGGTTGTGCTCTGGGTGCATATTTCACGGGAGCGGGGGCACCACCAAGTGTTGGCGTATCTCCTCCTATTTCTTGTTCTTAGTTGTCTCTCTTTCTCTCGTGGGTGCGAGGTTCTGTCGATGGAGAATGTATCAACCCGTTCGTGTTGCTGATAGCCTCTCTAGCTGTGCAGTTCGTTGTACCTCCGCAATTCCCTCCAGAGTGCTGTGTACACCTAGGGCGAGAAGGCCGTTCAGTGCTGGCGCTCTGAAGGAGGCCTAATGCGAGCTTGTATATTTTACGGATTGCTGCATTGAGTCGGTCCCGTTCTTGCCATCTCCAATTGTGGAACACGGCTACGTAGGGCTATGTGACTGATGGCAAATGATTAATTGTATAAGTCGTAGCAAACTTTGCTCCTTCATGCCTGCTTTCCTGTTTGAAACGCGTCGGATGAGGTGGGATGCATATATTGCCTTTGATGTGATCTTGGTGACCGTGGCGCCGTTACCGCAGCCGCGCTCCAGAAGAAGCCCCATGACTCTGATTTTGGAGACCTCTGGGATTGTTTGCCCCTCCTTTGTGTGCACCTGGATGTTATGGGCATAGTCTTTCATTCTCCGACCCTTTGGTGGTATGATCAGGAGTTCCGATTTAGCCGGGGAGCAGACAAGGCCCAACCCCTCGAGTTGTTCCTCTATTGCATCGACCGCTTTCTGTAGCGTGTCTTCAATAAGACCGACGTCGCTGCCTCCCGAGACCCAGAGGGCGACATCGTCGGCATAGATGGTGTGTCGAACACCCTCCACTTGTTCGAGCAGATTGAGAGCAGCGGGGAGATGACAGACCCCTGGCGATTAAAGAGCCCCACGCGGGGAGATGACAGTTGCCCCTGCGGGTCCCCATAGTTCTGCCCAGTGACCTTTTCGGGTAGTTCTATCTGAGTTCCCGCGCAGATCAGTGAGCGCTCAGTGAGGAAGTCTCTGATATAATTGTACGTGCGTTTGCCCATGTTCAGGTTGGACACCTGTTGAAGGATTGCTGAGTGTCGAACATTGTCAAATCCACTTTGTAGGTCAATCCCTAATATTGCTCCATTGTCTCTGGTAGAGGTGCTATCCACTATTTCGTACTTGAGGAGCAGCAATGCGTCCTGGGTACTCAGCTTTTCTCGAAAGCCCACAAGAGTATTGGGATAGAGTGCGTTGTCTTCCAAGTAGCGTTGCCAACGATTCAGCAATACATGTTCCAAGACTTACCTACCTACGAGGTAAGAGAGATGGGCCGTAGAGATGGGCCGTAGATGTTCGATGCTGGGTGGTTTCCCGGGTTTTGGTATTAGGATGGTGCGAGCAGTCTTCCATTGTCGTGGGAGACAGTCTTCGCGCCAGCACTTGTAATACCTCGTGAGAGCCTCAATCACAGTAGGGTCGTTGAGATTCTTGAGTGCTTTGTTAGTGACCCGGTCCTGTCCCGCTTCCGATTTACAGTTGAGTGTCTGTAAGGCCGCTTGAACTTCCCAGACCTCTATACCGCCATCTAAGTCCTCGTTGGCGTTTCCAGCGTATTCCGGGTGATTGTCTGTAGGTGTTGTCGGCAGGTACTTTTCCTCCAGCCGGCGTTCCACTTCACTTTCTCCCATTTCTACCACGGCTCTGTGCAGGATTCGATTGAGCGTGTTGTGACTCTTTGTCCGAGTTTCGTCCAGGAGGTGTCTAAGTAGGTTCCAAGTCTTGCTCATGTGGAGCTGCCCGTCGGCTGCATTGCAGGCTTCGTGCCACTGCTGGGTGCATAGTACCTTACAATGGGCTTCTATTTGTCTATTAATGATTGCCACCTTCTCGCGGAGTCGACGGTTCGTACGCTGCGTCTTCCAGCGGTCCTTTATAGATTTCTTGGCCTCAGGTAGACTGGGCCAGGCGGCTGTCCATCTGTGTGATGTTATCGTCAGTCTCTATTTCTTTGATTACGTACGAGGTCGTTTGGACGACCGCTTTCGCCCACCTCTCAATATCGTCGATTTCCATGCGCTCTTGGGGTAAGGATTTGCGGAATGCGACCCAGTCCGTGATCTTGTGTTTTCGAAGTGCTGGCGTCCTTTCAGAAAGGGGAACGACGATTTCGAGGACGTAGTGGTCACTCCCAAAGTCTTCATGAGTGTTTCTCTATTGGATGTGCCGTGCGTAATTGTTTTTGATAAAAGTGAGGTCTGTGGTCGTGTCCCTCGTTACAGATGTGCCACAACGCGTTGAGTCAGTGGGGCTTGTGATCAGGTGCATACCGGCTTCCGTTCCATCCTCCATCAAGAAGCGGCTTTTGGCGGTCGATGTGGGGTAGCCCCAGTCCTGGTGCGGAGCCTTAAAGTCTCCACCGAAGATCAGTGTGTTATCATGGGCCAATCGCGACGCCTTGTGCAGAAGCGCTCTGAAACGTTGCTGGCGATGTGCGGGGTTACTGTAGACGAGACAGGTGCTGGCCTTTCTCTTCTTTCCGGTGATGATTTTACTGCGCAGTGTTCAATGGCACTTCTTCCGGTTAAGTCGGGGTCTATATAGGTGATCCCCTTGGTTATGAAAATGCAGACCCAATGTCCGACTCCCTTGGCGTCCGCACGGGCGCTTGGCGGGCTTGCATACGTGCGGTAGCCAGGGAGTTTTGGTGGAGTCTCGCTGAGTGTTTCTTGATAACGTTCGGGTTGCGATTGATGTTCTTAAGATGCTTCTGTATGATCGCTTTCTTACTTTGATACCCGTTACAATTCCATTGCCATATGAGGAGATCTCTTACTGGGGCGGCCATGAGTGGTAGGGAATGGGTAGTGGCTGTGGTTGTTGGATGACCGACATTGGCGGCGGTCCCGGGACTATGTGCTGTTCTGCTGCCTGTGCGTTGGCATTAAGTCCTTCCGTAATTGTGGCCAGCTGTGTTTGAATTTGGACGAGGATACTTTGTACTTGTAGGTGCCTTTCATTTGTGGTCTTCTTGGATTCATCGAGCCGATGTTCCATCTTTGCCTGTCGTTCCTCGAGCTTATCCTGCCGGAGTCGCAGCTTACCGTCTTGGGCAGGCATAGCAGCATTCGGTGGGGCTGCGTCAACAGCCCTGCGCTTGCTGGTCGGCTCTGTTTCAGTCGGGGGCGCCTGCTCTGAAACAGGACCTGGGGCTGGTGGCGCCTGCTGCTCGCGGGTTTGACGCGTCATGAGTCTATCCAACTTTTCGGTAATTGCTCAGTTTGTCATTTCGAGGTTTGCGATTCACTGCTTCAATTGTTCATTTTTGGCTCTAAGGGCTAAGAACGGCTGATTCGTCGGAACTTTTTGGTGCCATTGTATTTGTTGGGGTTTCGAGAGTGTCTTCCCAGGCTACTTTCTCTCGTGTTTGAGAGGGCTGCCTACTTGCACCTCTGGTGCTCTGGCTACATCTCTTTTCTTGATATTCTAGATCTACTCCTATTGTTCTTTTCACTTGACTGATGTCTCAGAGGCGGGAAGCTTGTTGCGTCAAGTTCGCTGAATTTGTGCAGATGTTGTTGACGCAGCTGTTGACCATCCGTGACCTTGCGGGCCCATTGTCTTTTTAGATGCGAAGCATCTCATGGTCGGGGCTATGTCCTTCCCTTGTTGTTGTTGCGGCGCCCACACCCCCCACTGCGCATGCTCGGCTTGCTGAATGGCTCCTGGAGCGACAGTGTTGCTGGTGTCTTCCTGGGCCGCACGAGACGAGCACGCTTCACGCACCTTCGACGTTTCAATCCGTCGTCGGCGCGGCGTGCGTCGGCGAGTCTCGGCGGCCGTGATTACAAGCAGCCCACAACCATCCGGGGGAACATGCATCGACCTTACTCTTCAGCAACTTTAGGGTTCATCCACTCCAACAGCCCTTGACTTTACATTTCACAGACCATAAGGCGGTCATAATCAAAGCGGAACGCCAACCACAGCTCTATGTCACCTAACTCAATGATAATGCTTTAAATAACAAACTCATACAACGTACATCTCTCTCTCTCCTCTCTCTCTCTCGCTTTTAATACCTCCACACTACAACACACCACAAAAGAATTAACCATTTCCCGGGGGGAACCTGGAGTATGACGCAGGCAGATGGGTCAACGCAATTCCCCATTCGTAGTTGGTAAGTGTGTGGTGGTTGTACGGAAACCCAAACGGTAAACGGATAATCGCACAGCTAGTACGTAATCTAAGGAAACGATTAAAAAAACTAATGGGCACTTGAATCGACCCCATGGCTGCTTCGCTACTACTCAGGGTTCAAGGAAGATAGGGGGTGTAATTTTTTTTAACGACGTAAGGGATTTTGAATTCGTTGGTGCATTCCTTAGCCCGGTCATGTGACTTGCGCCACATAACTTGCGCTTTGGTTGGCAATGGCCGGCATGCTCAGCGCAAGGTTTCGCTAAACCACAGGCTATGCAGACTTTTGTGTCGGGAATGGGCATACATCGCTTCTATGGCCTATTTTCCGCCATCCTGCCGACACACACAATGTTTTCGGTATAGGCTGCATTTGAGCAATAAGGGGCCGTATTAACATAGTTTGGTACCTTATGTCCTTCGGAAAGCACAATGACCATAGTTGTATTACCAATTCTGTGAGCTTGCAGTGCAAATGGATTGTATTGACATTTATATCCCTCTGGGTGTCTTCAATAGCCTCCTCTGATCACCCCTTTCACCGTACCTTCCTGCGCGGCCTGATACGAAGCAGGCACGTACCCAGGATTTTTTTTCGGGGGGGGGGGGCAACCCAAGGTAACTTTTCTATGCAAATTAGGGGAGAGGGCGAGGGTATCCGCCGTTACTAGTACAAACACGATCACGCGCAGCGTTTACCATAAATGCGCGTAAACCTGCATAGAGAAATGAAATTAACTGTATCCGCCGCCCTGTGTGGAGGGAGGCGAAAAGCAAAAACACTCGTATGTTTGAGATTTCTGCGCACGTTAAAGATCCCTACGCGAAGTTTGCAAAATTAAAAGAAAAGAACGGCAGTAATTACAATATTTACGGGAATAAATACGCGTACTGCACAGTAACTATACATTTCCGGAGCATCGCACACGTTATACGCAATCGAAGTCGGCAGAACGGAAGTGCATAGGCACTCGAGAGTTCAGATCTCCGTGGCAAACCTCTTGCCTTCATATTTTTCTCCAAACAAAACCTGTAGCTACTAGTTATGAAAGAAGGCAACAAAATGCTAGGTAAATCGGAGATGTCATACGCCTAATTCCGTGTGTTATTACCCTAAACAGCCTCCGAGTTCGACGTTTAACCGGTCTGCCATTCAAAGCACCAATGATTCAGGCCTCGGAAATTGCAGTATCGAGACGCACTGGACTGCAGGAAATGTAGATAAAAAAAAAAACGGTGGCAAGCGCCAGCGCGTCAGCGCTTACCTCTGCAGTTTTGTAAAGAACCTTGTTATATCCAGGGATGCGCCTTGTCGCTTCATCGACTTCGCTACGTGGCTTGTCCTGCAAGGCGGGAATGAGCTTCCTCTGTCCTCTCGTTCGGCCCGTTGGTGAAGTAAACTCGTTGCTCTCTGCCGACACCTTGACGATATTCCGACATCGCGAGACTAAGCTATCATATGTACCCGGGGTTTCATAACCTCTCTAATACAAAGACACAGTTCGCAGTCCAATTTTCAAGCCGAAATTTCTCTCGGCAAAAGTCTGGTTGGGTATGTCGAGATGTCCGGCCCGGGTTCATTTTCAGCGTTCACCCGCGGCACCCCGTCTCTCTCATGTTGACCATTGGCCACCCGTGCCATTCCCCGCTGAAGCCCGGTGTTCTCGAGGTCTGTTCATAGGAATGTAGCTCAGGGTCCGTAAACCCGCCAGTAAAGTTTGGTTCGTTGTTGAGGTGGGTGGTGTCGTCGTGGAGGACCGATGATGAGACGAGGCAAGTAGAGGATGAAGAAAAAGGTCTTTTACACTTATTTACAGGGAGACGAAGCATGAACATAAGATAACACATGATTATGAAAACTGGATTACAATTAAAAGGTGCCGCAGCGCACAAGAAGAGTATCGCGGCATGATCCCTGATGGGGGCCCGGGGGCCAAAACGGGTGCCGAACCGCCGCACGGTTGGCGAGAAACTCGTGGGGCTCTGGCGCCCAGAAACTGCCACGAGAGCAAGTCTTCATGCGACCGCTCTTGGCCGCAGCTCCGGACAAACTCAGCAAAATTGCGCATGCAGTCGCAAGCGAAGCAGCCTCCACACAGCAACACACGTACCAATTAGGATTTTGACCCCCGCTCCCCCCTGTCCGCCGCCCCAGAAAGTCGGGGGAAACGAGTCTTACCAAAAGCCGCGTAGAAGGTCGCCGGCAAGGCCGTCCCAAAGGGCTGCCACTCCGCCGACGGCTTGGGGGACACGGCAAAGCTGCGAGAAGGTAGGAGGGTCATCACCCCGACGGGGTCCACCGGCGCTGCATCACTACACCGCCATTGTGCATAGCAGCCATTAACCACAATGGCTGTCAATCAACAGTGCCGCTGTCACTGCCTTTAGTTGTCCAAAGGAATGCCGCCGGTGTCTCTTGCCGCCGTACAACTGCGATGCGCGCCTTCACTTTGTCACCTTGCCATCGCCGGGCTTGGTAACGTTGTTGCGCTTCCTTTTTGAGCGATCCTTCTTGTCCAGACGGACGCGCCGACTGTGGAACAAGGCTTTTGTACTCCCACGGTAGCTTTGAGGCGCCGGACGGTGGGGTCAAGCATCCCCTCGCGCCACTCCGCTCGTCGCCATCCGGTTCCAAGCCCTTGTGTCGCCTTGGCATGTTCGGCAGACGCTGCACACGTGCGCGAGCCGGACGTTGGAAGGCATTGCGTAGAGAAACCCTACAGCGGGTTTCTCTGCGGCAAGAAGACTTCTTACCCTTCTTACCGACAAACACAAAAGCAGCATTTCCACGAAAACTAGTGAAAAACGCGCTGTGATTTCGGCTCAGGAAGGAATTCGTTGAGCCACAAACACCAGGCATGGGCGATAGTATCGGCCGACACCACGGCGCGCTAGGATGGAAGGATTTGTTGAATGTTCAAAGACAAACATTTTCTTCCCCACCAAAACATATGCGACCCGAGCCGCTGAAACCGCCACCCTGGCGAAACAAGCGATGAGTTACTGCTGTCTGAGAGGAACCGAAGCACCGATTGCAGACGAACAGGGTAAAGGGGGTGCAGCGAATTGCAAGTGGCCGGCCGGCAGCAGAGCACGAAGCCAGTGTACAGCGGTACTGGCTTCCGCGTAAACGGAGCAAAACATACCTCGCCTGTTTTTTTAAGTGCGAATGCACTTTATAAGCGACCCCAAACCATCCCCGCCGGCGGCGGCGGCGGCGGCGTCCGCAGTGCTCCTCTATATTTAAAAAAGAAACAAGCATCCGGCGCCAGTTTCGATCCGAGGACTTTGCGGCCGCAGCGCGACGCTCTACCGACCATGCCACGGACGCGACGCGATATCAGTGTTAGTGACGCGCCTTATATCTTTTAACACATTCAACTACGTCGTCAGCGGCGTGCGTTGGCGACTCAGCGGCGTTATAGCGGCTTGATAACTGCGTGGTGTACACGTGATACTACAAACCCGATGGAAGAGATGGAAGAGAAGGCGGCGAGGCGGTGGGCTGCGGGGGCCGAGCGCAAGCGCCGCAAGCGGGCCGACAACCGTGCATTCGCACTTTCACATTCTCCCCCTCGGGGAAATGCGGGGGATTTTTTTTTTTAATCCCACGTTGACCACCAAATGATTCATCTTTTTTTTTCGAAATGAACCTAATCCACAAACCAAAACTAAGTCAGATAAAACTGCACCGCCAAGAAAATCCCGGCAACTTTTCCCTAAAAAATGTGGCAAATAAATAGTTGAGATAATTTCCTGCAAACGTGTACGCAGATCTTACTTCGTGTGGAAAATGAGCCAGACCCTGCTGTGGCATGGATCAAAATGAGCCAAATTCATTTGCCCAATGGGATTTCGCGTTGGTGTGACGTTTCGGGCTGTTTTGTGCGTTTTTGCGTCAATTTTTTTTTTCTTTTGAGAGCTGGCTTATCATGAGGTCAGACAGCAATAAGGAGATCGGCAAATGATCTGCCGACGCACGACTACGATAACGTGAACGGAAGCGGAAGTTAACGAAATGAAACTGAGAGGTGTGATACTATCATTTTATCTCGTCTCCCTCGTCCTTACGGAGTAAATCTGGTTATTATTATTAGTTGTTATTACTCCCATATTTCCCATTTACGTACCTAACAAATTAGCTGCCTCTTACAAGCCATGGCAAGCCATGGAAGATGATTTGAGCAGGCTTCTTGTAAAGCGTTTTGGAAATGTATGGAAAGGCAATGAAGAGCTTCACGAGTGTTTTCAGGCGTGTCCAAAAAAGTACCCTACGGAGCCATTCGAAAAGAGCTGTTTTTTAAGCTCTGTTGCATGTTTATTCCCTTTTTGGCTTGAAACTGTATCGTACAGTTCTTGAAAGTCGATTCTAAAGTTTTCATAAGAATGTCGCACCAACTTGTCTGTTTCAAATGAGTACGAGCCAAATCTGAACTTATCTTAATATTGCTCAAATTCTCCGCATAATTATTAATTACTTGTCGCTATAGATTTCCCCTAGCTGACTTGTGAAACATGTCATTTAATACTTTTGACAGCACTGAATTTAGGTCCGGTTCCAAACTTTCGTTTTTTTCCCCTCAAATTCCCCTTAGGTGGATTTGGCTCATTCCGAAAAAAAAGCGCCTCAAATAGCTATCAAGCCCAGGATTTGTATGGCGTCGCTTTAGAATGTGTGCGAGGGACGATGAGAGGTGGCGCGGGAAAGGGGGGTATGGCCCTGACGTGCATAGTTCATGGGTTTTGTCTCCAATAAGTAGCCTCTTCATTCTTAGGTATTGCACTGCCCGTTTGTGAGCCGGGGTGCTAATGACTATAATATTCTGGGCATTATTAGTGCATATGGTATCAGCACTTGCTTCCTGTCTTGGTATCCCAGATGACACAAAAATGGCAGCCATCGTTATCGTGCCCTCTGTCTTTGCTAGGTTAAAGGGGTACTGACACAAAATTTTGAAGGCGAGATAACTTCGGAGATAGATTGCTGTGAACACATATACGTCATCTGCAAAATATCAGCGGCGAATACAGCCTAGAACATATTTAAAGTCAATTTTAAAGTGTGCGAAACGCAACCGAGCAGCCAGCAGAGGACCACGCGCAATCGACATCCCGCGGATATTTTGTAAACAAACATCCAAACTTGTCACGAGTTTGTGTTTGCCGCTTCCGCACTGCCGGCGTTTTTCGCCGGCTCGCCCGGCTCACCGCTCCAATCGGAGGGCCGGAGGGCGGAGCTTCTGCTCTCGAGAACCGAACGACCCGATCGTTGGCGGCGGAGGCGCTGTGATTTCGTCAGCTCGTCGGGCAGCTGGCCGCGACCAAAGTTCTACAGCGATTCCAGGCACTCTGTTTCTATTACTGTTTATTACCATTGATGCGAAAACCGCGCCGGAGGCACGGAAAAGCTCACTGAGCTAGCCGCACGGTCGCTGTGCAGGCGGCGGGCCACGGCCGCGGAAGTGGCCCAGGCCGGCGCAGGTAGCTCGAGTGATAGCTTGTTACCGCTGCACGAAATTGTACCCAAGTGGCAGCTCATATGAGAAAGGAGTAAATGATGCGATGGCGGGTTGCACTAAAAATTGTCATCTGCTTCGCTTACGAGAGCGGCACTCGAATATCCGCCGCAGTGCTAAGTCGAACACATCTGTAGGCGGACCTGTAGGCAGACCGGCCGGCTGCCCCCAGCGCGCGTCTTGCCACCCACTGTCTCGAGCGTCGTGCGCCGCTCTTTAGCCGCGGTAGCATTTGCACTCGCAGCGCCTGTATCACATCCACGGTCGCTTTTTAATTAAGCGCCTCACGAGATCAGTACGTGGGGGCATTCGCAGAAACTGCCGGCGATGCGGATTCGACAGTGCTACGGCAGCTCTGCTCTGTGATATCCCTCCGATGGTCACGTGGTCAGCTTTGTTCACACAACATCCATCGGATCGCGGCACCCGCTGAAACCGAAACTGCGGCTGGCCGCATTGAAAATGCCTCCAATAACCGTCGCACGCTGAAGCAAATGAGGTTTCTACAGGTGATAAGTAGGTCACTAGCTACTTATCGCAACAAAAAAAAAAAAATAAGTTGCAAAATTTTTGTGTCAGTGCCCTTTAAGTCCACACCGTGGCCGAACAATGATCTTGATATCCTCCCGCGGCATAACTGGTGGCATGCGGGCTGCCTTGGTGAGTTCATTGGCTACCTTCTTGGCATAAGTGACTCTCTCTCGTCGTCTTGATTGACGTGCATTGGTTGAGGACTCACCAGTGGTTGACTTGGCTTGTGTCCCACGTCGCACGGTGGTAGTCCAACCGGCTGTGTCCGACGGATTGAAGTCTTCTCTTTGGACTCGATGCTTGTAGCGCCTTCGTAGGTTCCAATTTGTATACCGGAGGTTGATTCTCCTTCCGTCGATGTCGTAGTATCATCCATCGCTGTCGTCGTGGAGCACATGGCGCGTTCTGTTAGGCCTAGCGTGAGGCCTAACTCCCCAACGCAGCAGCTGCGGCGGCGGGCACACCGAACTAACCTCCTGGTGGTTCGATGACTGAGATGGGGGTGTCCAGGTGATCCTCGTGACTTGCCGATTACCGTGGTACCACTCTCGATGGCCTGGACAGCGGTTAGCCAGCGTGAGTAGGAACAAAACTTGGAGCCGATGCAAGGGGCTTGTGCATCTTGCGGACCTCTCTGCTCCCGCTACTTCTTTGCTTTGTCGCTAGCGGCATTCATCTTTGGATGTCGCACGAACTTCGTATCAAAATAAGCCACAACAAAGAATGAGCGACCGGCCACCGAAACCCAAAACAACGAGAGAGAGAGAAAACACTTTATTTGAGCACTAGTTGGGCTAACGACGAGTGGTGACCAGCGCTTGGAGGGTGCCGGTGACCTGAGCTGCTCGTTCAGCAAGTCCCTGCTGGACTTGAGGGTCCGAGCTGCGGAACTCCTCCTCCCAGTGCTCCTCAGAAGCGATGAGAGGGAATGAGTTGTGGGGGCATTGCCAAATGATATGAGAGACTGTTTCATTGGCTCCGCAGTCGGGGCATTGGGGAGAAGGAAATATTGAGGGATACATTGCATGTAGTCTGGTGCGACAAGGGAGGGTTTTGGTTTGTATAAGGCGCCAGTATCGTTCCTCTGCGATAGAAAACGAGAGAGAAAATAGGCAAGCCAGGCTAGGCCCGCTAGGCTTATGTTAAACCGCAGCTTTGCGGTAGTGCAATTTTTTGGAATTCCACACGGTGATGATGATACCTACGGCACTTTGGGAGTACACAGAGAAACGGCTGTTTCTGTTTCACGCGAAAGTTGCGGCGCTGTTACTTTTAGCCGAATTCGTAATGGTGATTTTCCTCGACTATAATGGAAAAAATAAATTACGTGCGTTATTCTGAAATATGCGCTATGTGGTAATTCGTATTTCTGCAACATTTTTACATTGAAAATACAGGCCACCTATCGGGGATTTCTGAAATATTCATAAATTTGAGAAATTCGTTAATGTGGGGTTCGTAGTAACGAGATTTGACTCTAGTGTGCGCCTTTTAAGCGCATAAAATTCGTATGATTACCACTGTAAAAAAGAAAAACAAAAGAAAAATAGGGGTAGCACCTCTGTTTTTGGCGCTAATACCTGAGTTTGAGCCCCAGCGATGCGGATCTTTTCTTTTAAAGCAAAGCTTTACTACTTCCGTCCAGTGATTTTGTGGGGAATGCGCAAATGACCTTTTGAATGGAGACACAACCCTGCGACACACCCCTCGAAGCTCATCGCGTGATTCGCCGGGCCCGCCGTTGGCGACTGCGGGCGCCGACAGCGGTCGCCACTGCCGCTACGGTAGAGGCAGCCATACACCCAGCAGCCTCCCACGCATGCGGCGCTGGGTCGTTTCGGGCAACGTGACTCGTCTCGCGCCAGACGAAGAGGAACGGTGCGTTCGCCATGAAAGAAAGCCGCGTTCGCCCGACTTCCTTCTGTGAGCGTTGCACGGAACCCGATGGCTTTGAGACGTGGTCGGCAATACAGCTAAATCAAAGGTTAACCAAGCGAAACCAAGACTCAACCAGACTAAGTCAAGCTTTTGCTTTGCATATTCAAGGTTAGCGGAGCTAAGCCGCAGCCATTTTTTGCGGTAAAATGTTCTATAAGCTCAATTTTATGCACTATGTTCCTATTCAAAGGTGTTTTGGCATCTTTTAGGTCGGTTTAAGGGAGGGGCGTGGTATATCCCCACGTTTAATAATGCTCTGCATGCTACCGGAAGTTCCTGGATTGTACGCACCTTAGAACGGAATATCGCGCGCGCACGTTGTTGGCACACATTTTACAAATGAGGTGTGTCAATCACCGCTGGGGGCGACAACGAGGCCGCAAACCCTCGCTCCGCACCAGCAACGACCCGTCGCTCGGAGTCGTTGCTGATTGGGCCAGAAGTAGGTTATAGGGACCCTGCGACACTTTTTCAACTTTTTTTGAAATCTTAAACGCTTGCAGAGCGTAGTCAACCAATAGATTCAGTACTTAGATTAGGGGATCGCAAAGTGCCTCATCCAAAAAGCCCAACAGATAACTTAAAAATTTCCTCAAAACATTTTTCTCCCATTCCAGGCCTTGGTGTTCTTGGGCGCTCGATCGACGTCATTAAGGTGATGTAGCGGCTATTGGCTGGCTGTTCTTCAGTTGCTGAAATGAGCGCATGCAATAGCCACTCTGCGAAGCCACAAAAGGAAAGCAGAAACGGAAGGCGTACCTGCTGGCAGTAGTTTTCGCAGTACTTCCAGACACGAAGGAAATAGTGAAAGCGTTTATCGTAAGTATTGCAGAGTTTCTTTAAGGAGGCTATGTGCACTGGCGTTTTGCGGGGAACTTGATGTTTAGGAGGCCAAAAAATGATAAAGATTTGTGCACTGTGCCTCAACTATAAACGGGCCTTTGCTAGATATATCTCCAGGGTGGTCTGATTAAAAAAAAATGAGTCTACCCTAGCGCGATAACGAGGCCCCACACATGCCCACAATGGCACACATCTGCGAGGCGCACCCACCTCCATCGGTGCTGACTCGCTTATTAGCCGGGTCGCTCAGCCGGTTAGTTTTCGTATCAGGACGATTTAAAGTTGGACGAGTTGGTGATACATCTTAGAAAAAAGCGCGGAAAAGACGACGACGCAGAATAAGAACACACAGAATGACGCGCTTGCTCTTATTCTGTGGTCGTATTTTGCCACGGGCCAGAACCACTCCTACATGAACACCGTAAATGTTCCGATAATAAACGTTTTCTCTCTCTCTCTCTCTCTCTCTCTCTCTCTCTCTCTCTCTCTCTCTCTCTCTCTCTCTCTCTCTCTCGTATTTTGCGTCGTCGTCTTTTCCGCGCTTTTCTGTAGTTTTCGTAATTGATGAGCTGAATGAATTTCTCAGAGGTATTTTTTCGTCACTGAATTTATTCCAGCTTCTAATTTTCACTGCTTTTCATTTTCTTTGCTTTTTACGGACATCGACCCCTGAAAGGGAGATGGGACAATCTACAGCGCGATGAGGGTCCCATCTCAAGTAGCCTCCACTTGCGAATGGCGCAGTTTTGAGGGCATCTCATGGCCGGCACAGGCTTCTGCTGATGCACTTGCCGTCGACGCCCAGGCGGTACAAGCCGCGGATGCAGTGGCAATCTGTCTCGGTGTTCACCTGGCACATCAGTACAGACCCCGGGCACGAACACTTGGCGCACACCTCCGTAATGCCCGCATCTGCAACGTTGTACGCACAGTTTTTTATAGGCAATGTACCTCGTAGCACTGAACATGG
The DNA here is from genome assembly GCA_013339765.2 of Haemaphysalis longicornis. NCBI lineage: Eukaryota > Metazoa > Arthropoda > Arachnida > Ixodida > Ixodidae > Haemaphysalis > Haemaphysalis longicornis. The sequence continues at coordinate 16,703,153 of CM023454.1, forward strand.
CCACGATAAAGGAGTGTCCTGCAACCAAAGTTGATTAAAATGTTATGAGGTAATTAAGGAGCACATTTATATCAGCATGGGAGAGGCTTTTGCCCTGCAGTGGGCGTAGATAGGCTGGTGATGATGATGATGATGATGATGATGATGATGATGATGATGTCAGTAGGGCACCGTCCGTCCGTCCGTCGATCCACCCACCTACGTGCATGGCGCGGCCTATCTGTATACGTCTAATCGACTTTCTAAGTTGACGCGGATGTGCCGGGCTTGTGCGTAGAGAGAGAGAGAGAGAGAGAAAGACTTTATTTATGGCCAGCAGGGAGTGGGAGGTCGGGATGCGCAGAGCCTCCACATCCCACCCACGTTCACGACGTCTTCGGGACTAGGCCCCGCCGGCGTCGGCGTGAGCGGTGCGCGAAAGGTACTCGGGAGTTCGTCCCTTTCCCCCCCGTCTGCGACTCGCTCCGCTTCTGCCTGGCGAGAGCAGCCTCGAGCTGCTGGGCGGCTAGAGTTTGTGCGGCCAGGTCTGTCGAATATACGGCACTCGTTATGGTGTCCGGCAGCCGGCCGTAGAGGTCGGCAGCTTCCACGGGGTGCACTATAGGGGTGCGGCATATCGCCGGACTCCTACACCACGACAAAATTAGGGCGAGAGAAGGGCTGCTTATATAAACAAAATGTTGGAATCTACATAAAAAATGTCATACAAAATGTATGCATTTCAGCCCGCGGTCTTGTCGTCTTTTTTAGATAGCGACCGAAACACTGCGTATTGTGATGATGAGCTGGATACGTTCTGAAAATAAGGATGTGCACTTATTGCGAAAGCTTCAACAGCGAGAAATGTTCGGTGTGTCAGAACCGCGGCCAAATATGCCATTTGTCACGCGTGAACGCGAGTATGCGCTGGCCTGACGTCTGCGACAGGCCTTGTGGCTGCGAGCGCAACCCACAAAAATGACGGATACTTCATTTTCATTTATTCATTTTTTTAGTGAGAGAATTTCGTTCGTTACAAATATGTGACAAGATGTTGGTCCAATATAACCGGAGCCAGTTTAGGCGCAAATAAAAGTTAGACAACAGGGAAAACATGAACTGAGTTAGAACCGGCAACAACATGTACAATATTTAATGCACGCAGAATTTGCAAAATTCACGATGCAAAGGCACTCATAAGCCGTGAGTGGGTAAAATAAAAAAGAGTATCATAAAATAAAATGGGAACTTTTACACATTTGAGTCTTACACTCGAGGTTGAGTGTAAATACAGAATAAGTATACAGCTCTTTTTCTTTCACATAAATTCACTCAATGCCTATGTACACATATCTATACACACAGACATGTGCAGACCTCAAAACGCAAAAAAAAACGAGCACACAGCAACACACACTTTGATCCATTTCGGCAGGTATGGCCGCTAAACAGATCGGGAACAAAAAAAAAGTGGCAGATAATTACCAGAAAACACTTCAAAGATTATTTTAATGTACCCTCACAATGCTTGTTTGGTAGCGTAGGGCTATGTATAGTGCTTTTTTCACCCTAGCTTTGAGTGATACAGGATTTTTATAGACAAAATGAAATGGTTAGCCATTTTTATTTCAAAAGGTACACTGTTTCCGATTCCCCCCTCCCCCCCCCCCTTCCCGCAAGTTTTGAATAATTTTTTCGCCATATATCGGCAGACGAGTTATCGGCCGACGACAATTGGCATTGTTGGCATCCGCATTTCTGGTTGGAATGATAAATAAATTTAGTGACAGCGGGTAACTATCACGCATAATCTTATTCTTTACAAAGCTTTGCGAAACTTCAACTTCCAACTTAAAGATTTCCAAAAAATGTCAAGGCCAAAGCCTACTTAGACCTTCTACTGTTTTTCTGTTGGACACTCTATTGAAATTGCATGTTTTTGACGTAGATCGGCTGCCGCAGCTTCCGAAGATGAGGTAGCGGCACTACGATAGAAACACGTCCAGAGGAAGCGGCTATAGATGATCTATAGACGAAATACAAACATAGGAACAGGAACTCGCCTTGTCAAAAACAAATAAACAAATAAAGACGCTTCGGGGCCCGTACGGGTCCCTTGTGAACAAGGGACCCCTAGGTTGTGCACAAGGATTGTGAACAAGGGACCCGTGGGCGCCGAAACGTCTTTATTTGTTTATTTGTTTTCGACAAGGTGTTTGTATTTAATCTATCGATCACCCTCGCCTGACGAGTTTTCGTCGAACCTTCCTATAGCCGCTTCCTCTGGACAGCGGAACGAAGAGCGGCACTCCGCGCTGCTCTAGTGTTTTTGTAGCGTAAGCTACACTGGCCGAGCTTGAGCAGTTTCGCGTGGCTCCTAAAGAGCCGTGCTGCGCATGCGCGAGGAGCAGTGACGTCTCACGGCGCACAGCTTGCGCGCCTGAGCCGCCGCCGCCCCGACTGGGGTAGGTAGAATTGGATTGAATTGAATTGGAAATCGCTTTAGCAGCAGTAAGCATGATAATCCTAGACTACCAGGAAAACTAAGAATAACCAGCTGAACCTTAGCTCACGCTACGTATATCCTGGCATAACCGAACTAAGCCACTGCTAATTTTTCTCGGACTGCCCCGAGCACGTCTACGGCCTGATGCGTTGTCACCCATCGATGTGGGATGAAGTTCTGAGCCCAGCCACACAGCCACATACACAAGGCGCGTACAGAACGTTGCACGGTCCGTCGCTTTTTCTCAGAACCCTCCTATTGCGCTGCTGTTTCTCTTTCCCGGCGAACGAGCCGATTGTTTGTGCCACAACTTCAAATATTTAACCCTCTCGGCCAGGGTGTCCTATAGTAAGGAGATTAACCAAAATTCTTCTAGCAAATTGAGAACAAACCAAAATAGCTAGTTTTCTGGGAACTAGTTGTTCAAGGATTCCTCTTTGGATAGACATCACCATTATTTGTTTTTTGCTACAGCTGAACGCTAGAAGGAAGAAGGTATTGCAGTGAAGGCCAAACTGACATCTGGTGACCCCAGGGACCGAATTCCTATAGTTTGATTAGATGGCTGCAACTAAAAAAATACTTTCAATACCAACCTTATTTTTGTATGTGGGCTCACTGATTTTTAAAATTTAAGAAAACAAGCAAAACAAAATTTTCTGTTGGATTTTGAAGTTTTAATTGCCTAATGACACAATTAGACGCAGTGTTTCTAAATCGCTAACTACTTGCACTACAAGCTCAATTTCTGGTTTGTAAGCTGATAGGTTCACTATAATAAGGAAGACACACACCAAAAATATTTTTGCTAGAAATAAAAAAATCAGGGCAGATTAAGGTGAATTTCTTAGACCTCTGTGTTTCCAACACGGACGTTGCGATGTACGGAAAATCGGTGGCTCAGAGAAAAGCTGAAGTTATGTTCGAAGCTGGCGGAAGCCGGGAAAGAGAAACAGCAGTCAAGGAGGAGGGTCGGTGGAGGGCTCTGAGATGTTGGACCGTTCGCTCGCCGGGAAAGGGTAACAGCAGCGCGAAACGTAGGCCACTGCCGCGCCTTTAATGCAAGCCGCCTCGAGAGGTGAAGATATACCAATGGCTGCGAACAACAGGCTAGTGGCGGTGGCAGGCGAGCAGAAAGTCTTTCGGAATGTGCTCTCCAGGCAACTGGTGGACTGGTGATGGGCGACGCCGCAAAATGTTCAACAGTAAGTTCAACAGTTCAACAGCAGATCACCAGTAGGCGCAACATAGGCTTTCGCCTTCACACTCTTAGAGTCATAAGCATCCCCCGTAATTTTGCTGTACGCTTTTTTGTACCCCACAAAGACCCTGAAACAGAGAGATCTGAAGCCCTTTCGCCTTAAAAGCACGGCCAGCTACTCTCAGCGGAGTCATGGTATGTGCCGGATTCACGCCTAACGTTATCTCTGAGGTACAACGTCGATCGTACATTGCGTACTTGCAGCGTGACGCGCAATTAGGTGGACGTTGTATGGCTAATAGTTGCGCTTAACGTTACAGATATGAAACCATAGGCCTAAATTCAGGCCTAATAAGGAAGATTAGCCCAGGATATAGCATAGTCACCGAGTGAAGGAAACGCGCCAAGAGAAAGGAATTACGACGATGATGAAGGAAGGAAGGAAAAACACGTTATTTTCACGCGAAAGTGTTTTATTCCCAGAAACACTGACATTTCCCTGACGTCGTAATCGTCACGGAAGGAATCAACCACAGATATTTACAAGCACCCTTGGTCCAGGGTGCCTTCTTTGAAAGCTGCTACATGTGCCCAAGGATTCCTCCATCCTGCACGTCAGCAGGGGCTGCGGCACCGCGCTGGGGTCTCGCCTCGCAGCCTCGCCTCCCAGGATGACAGAGTTTTTTTAGTTGCGGTAGAATTCCCATTGACATAAAAATAACACATTTGCAGATAGAGTTGGCAACCCGTCCTAGAGGAAGGCAAGAAGGAGAAGCTGTGGTGAGGTCCCCAGAGCCACCGCTGCAGGTCGGGGCTGTCTTCCAGGTCTGGAGCCTCTAAGATGTCGACTTCTGGCTGAGTCCAGTGAAGAACACGCCCATATTAGATGATCCGCATCAGCTTGTTCGGCAGGAGCTGTGCAGAAGGGGCAGGTGTCATCGAACAGGGCATGGTAGCGTGGTGGCCACGCCGGGTCACAGCAGATGGAAGAGCCACTCCAACGCGATGTCTGCTCAGCGAATTCCTCTTCCCAGAGAGAAAGTCAACTGGAAGAGTTGGTTTGGGATCGGCGGAATAAACGCCTTTGAAGAACAGTTAGCCCTGGGGAAGAGTCCTTATTCCAGAACCTCTTAAGACTCTCCGGGTTTTCGGGCTCTCATCACCAGCCAAAGCTGGTCGTCAGGGTCACAGCTGGACAGCGCACTCTCCCAGTGCTCATGTGAGGGAAAGGTCAGGGGGCGTAGGTGTGGGTTCTGGTTACAGCACCACACGACTTGGTAGAGGGTGCCCGGAGCCTCGCAGAAGTGGCGTTGCGAGGAGCAGAGGGATGGGTTCAGATTGTGGGCTAAATTGGGCTGGGGAAAGGTGTTAGGTGTTAGTTTGTACGCCTGATTTGCGGCGCAACGAGCCAAGAGAGAAGTAACAACCAAGAAACGTGTTGTGAAATTGCCAATCACGAAGAAAGAAAGCGGCCACCGCCAATAGACCTATCAAACGGTCCCACGCGTCAGGTGATAATCAGAGGGATTGCAATAAGGGTAAACTCGGTGATGTGGCTCTGTTGTCTCCTGTTTGTCACCACCGTGTTTGCGTTAAAGCGAACTTCAATCGCATCAAAAAGGCAGGAGCACTAAATTTCACGTACATGCTTTTTGCGTTGACTACATCATACGAAGTGTCCTGTTTTTGCAGCGGGGAGAACATACAAGAAATTATTACGTAAGTAAAAAGGCTGAAAACGTTGTATGTACGTGGAGGTCTTATCAAATAGAAGCGACAAAAGAAAGGGCACTCATATTTTCACCAATAGCAAGAAATGCTGCTGGTCCTATTTGCTTTTTAAAGGACGTTCTGTTCCAAACTACAGTGGCAAAAACAACCGTAAACACGTCGGGGAAACACAATAAAAATTCAGAAAGTGACAAAAACTTCTCTTTACTGTCTACACGCAATAAACACTTTTAACGATGAACCCACTGGCCATACGTGTTTATGAGTTGCTATCAAGAAAAACTTGAAACTGAGAATGTCCCGAAGATGTTTAAGCATTTACTTAATACAATGCGTTCGCTGCTTTCCGGTGCGCAAACACAGGTCGCTCAGATTGTTTTGTTGCGGAACCCCTTGCATGGTGGAAGGACAAGATATGAGTCGAAACGATGCTTTCTGTGGGGGCCAGTTAGCGTCACAAGCACTTGGTCAAGGTTAAGCTAGCGACATCTGTCGCGCAGGAAGGAACTGCGCGGCCGCCGCGATCGGAATTTCACAGCGCTTCCCCAGAATGAATTGCGGCCGCTATCATTTCGTCCATCAGGTGTCGCTACCCTCTCCTTCGCCGTGCAGCTACGAAGCTTTGCAGCCCGCCTTGGTTTTGATTGTGACATTATACATGTGCTACACGAGCGTTTAAAAGGGCATTTCAGTCGAGTGGCCTTCGAATTGAAAGAAGTTCCGCCGACCCACACGACAATTCTCAAAGGCAGTTGAAGGTTTCCGCGTTCGCTCGCCATGGTTTGGTGTCACCACTGGTGCCCTGTTTCGTTCTTCGGAAAAAACATAATTTTATAGTTAAAAGAAAAAAAAACAATTACTAGTGATCAAATTGATAACAATCTACAAGCGCGCACAAAACATGCACAAAACAGCCAGTTTTTTATTTCTTTTTTTCCACTGCTGGTGTTGAGAGTACTAGTTACCTTGTGATCGTAGAGCGAGTGATAAAGAACAAACAAAAGTGAAAAATTATGAAGATCGCGCACTATAAACATGTTTTACTAGCAAATAATTCTTTTTTTTAATTACAGCATGCAGAAGATGCGCCCGACAGTACGACCGTTCGCGTTTCAAAGGCCTTTGAGAACCTCAAAGGTCGTTGGTAGTGCTCCTTTGACTGAATTGGCATTTCATTTACTCTTTCCTACACAGTACTCTGATAAGTGTAAATTATGCCACAACCAGGAACTCTGACACACATATTATTCGACTGCACAAAAAACTCGGACCTTCCTCACCTGAACCCGTCCCCTTCCCCTGAGCAGTGGGAGATACTGCTGTCCAGCTCTCGACCTGAGGACCAGCTCTTGCTTGTGACCAGGGCTACGGCAGCCTGGACAGCGCATGGGCTCCTGGACTGAGGAACCACTCCCACACTATTGCGTAATAAAGTTGTCTCTCTCTCTCAACCAAAGGCCTTTGAACAACGTCGTGTAGCAGCTCGAAGGGGTCGTTTGAGTCACATGACATTCGACTTAATTGTTTTCTACGTTTCGAGCTGATTTTATTTTCTTCCCCCTCTTATTCATTGTTACTGCGCTCTTCTTCCCATTTTTTCTTTTCTTTTCCACGTCACCATGTTCACCCTCATCTGAAGTAGCGAGCCCCGCTGTTTGTGGGACTTACCTCTTCAGTATTCATTAAAGCTCTCTCTCTTTCTCTCTTTCTCAAAGGCCTTCGAAACACTCGAGACCTGGTCGCTCGCCCGCGCCTGCCGCAATGGGCCGTTTCCCCTCCTAACATATTCCTGCATGCATGGTCCCCTTGGGCCGTAATTCTGTAATTTTTCGAAGTACCTGATTGCCCATAGAGATAAAGAGCCCCGATTCATAATTTTGCACTGCAACGCTCTATGTGGAACGCTCTACCTCCAACGACTTGAGGTAAATAATCTAACGTTTCTCGGACATCCCTACTCTACCATAAACTGGAACTGTGGAAACTCTTGGCGTTTATACCCTTCTCCACCGTAGTCATCTAGCATCTCCCTCCGCCTATGCGTCTTCTCTTCCATTCCCAATCAAAGTAACTTCATCAGGCCGACCTCTCCGTATTTCCTTTAATTTAAGTTTGTTTCTCTCGCTTCTTGGAGTAACGCAGTATTTGTTGCGTGGGAGAACGCGTGTATAGTCCAAGTTTGTTCTGACATATACAAACGCAGCACGAATTTATGTCTTCTTTTGTGCCGTAATTGTTATCAGGCGTTCTCGGAGCGGCGTTGCGGGTAACTGCTAGAACGGAGCACAAATAAACTTACGTGCTTTATTTGGTTCAGGTGGTAACACGAGGACGGCGAGAGCCACAGACAGCAGGAATACGTGCATGACGATGACCACAGCTAGCTTCGTTCCTGGCCGTCGTCTTCCGTTGCCGTTTTGCGCGCACTTTATAAACAGAGCGCCCGAGGTGCTTGGCGTTGTGCTTGGTGTTGCACGCCGTCGAAAGGAACCATCAAAAATATATGCCGCTTCTTCGAAACGGGCTCTTCCTTGAAGCAATTGGATCCCCGAGACGCGTGATGTGCCTTGAAGCTAGTTGGGCCTTATTTCTGCTTCTCAGAGAGACCCTTTCGAATTCCGCCTCATATAAACCGGAGCTTTACAAGCCTTCCCGAAACTTCGCAGGAAGGGAAAGTGAGCTGGAGTGCGTGTGTCAGTAATGTACACCCAAAGCGATCGTTCTGCGTAGCATACCGTACGTTCCGGTGTATATTCGCGTTTTTTTTTCTCCTGAAAATTTTCATTGGTGCGTCTTATCGACCTGATTATGTAAGAATAAATTTGGTACGTGGCGGCCGCGCGTGGTCCGCGCTCGAAAAGGGGCCTGTGTGCTGCGTGATGTCAGCGCACGTTATGAGACACAGCTCTATGGTCTAAATGAATTAATTATTTGTTAGCGTGTCGGAGGAAGGAGGCTTCGATGGTTTTGCCTCAACGCCGTCTGTACGTACGTGCCATCTGTGTGTATCAATAAAACATTTTTAAAGGAGCCATGAAGACAAAATACTGTGTTATTCGAAATATTTCGTGTTTTGTAGTGCCCCCAGCGCTTGTTCGAATTGCAAAACGCTGCTTTATTCATGAGAAATTAGTCAATTTATGTTAAAATTATGATTTTCCCGCTAAATCGTGTGTTTCTGTAGCTTCAATGACATCACAGACCGCTCTGCAGCCTAGGATCCCTTGATTCGCGCGTCCGCCGTACAGGGTAGAGACACGAACACGCTGGGGCCGCCATTTTGGATCACTCGCTTGCCGCCGAAGCAAGTCATTGTATCAAAATCGCGCTAAAATTATCGTCGCAACGCGGTTAACTGGCAAAGTTTGAATCAACCTATCTGTTTCGCGTTTGCTGGGTTCGCGTGGGAAACGAAACGAACAACGCGCTGAGCAACGTTGACCCAATCCAGCGGCACGGGACCGTTCAAAGGGTGTCTCCACCCTGTTACGGCAGAAGTTGGTATCGCGGTATTCGGCGTTTGGTTTACGTTTACTCAACCCAGATGGCGCTACCATACCATGAGTGTCGTTTTCTGCCTTTTTTTTCGTTCTGGGAGAAAATCGTTTCGTGAAACATACTGCTCGCTCGACAAATATGTTCACGTAAGACACCGTCGCGTCAATCAATCGGCCAGTGTCGTCTGAGACAACCCCAAAGCCCCGCAGTCCTGTGCAGCTAAACAATGCCCGCAGTACCAACAGCAGCAGTACGCAGCGGTAACTATATGTTTACATGTGCTTTCGTAACTTACACTTACACCCTCTTCTTACGGCTTTAAAAAGAATGTGCCCTAAATTTAAGGCAAATAGCTCGTTCGGCAGGCTTATACTCTGCCTAATTTTCGTTTGCTTTTGCCGCCCTCCGCCAATCGCAGAGCTTAGCTCATGTGACATCACATGTTCTGTTGCGGGAAATGAGCTAGTGGGTCGCATGGCCATTCCCTTTTTTCATAATTATGTGGCTTATTCGACCGAAGTTTACGTTAAAAGTGGTGTCAGTATGATTCTAACGAGGCAATCTTTTGAATGAACCAAACTTGTGTTTTCTCTTCATGGCTCCTTTAAGGAGTTAGTTCCGTCTAGACTTTGGACGGTAGGTGCACGTGTCTAGCACTGCTTACCGGGGGATGCGTTGAGAGGCGGCGGCCGCCGCAACCATGTACTTTCCCCGCATTTTCTAACGAACTGTTCCTCTATGAGTTTTCCTGATTAACAACGGTGTTTTGTACACCGGTGCGACTTATATACGTTTTTTTTCCCGGCAAACTGCTGCCGTTTTGGGGGGGGGGGGGGGGGTGACTTACATAAAAGTGCGACTTACAGAGCAAAAAATACGGTACTTGGTTGCGCTGAGAAACTTGGCAAAGTGATGTTTGGGCCGTCATTACCAGCGTTCTTTTGACGCTGATGAGTCTGTTGAACCGCAAGCCAGAACATTCGGTTCGTGTGACCACTGTTGTCAGTTGGCTTTTGCGGGCATTTAGCATCAACAGATGTATCAACTGACCGGTGCAGTCCTTTCCACAACGGAGCTGTCTTGCGCTGGGCTTTGACCGCAAGTGCGTGCGGCTTTCGGGTCGCGTCGACAAAGAATCGCACGCGCTCCTTCCAGAGCTAGTTCTACATGCTCCATAGCTCTTGGTACAATATAGGTGCTACGGAAAAAATGTCGTTGAAATCGGCCGCTACGGTAGCTCTATTATTACTCCCAGAATTATGCACTTGTCACGATTAGATCACACTAAAGTTGTAAACTTTAGCGAATTCCGCCTTCTGTCAATACATGGACGTATGCATACGGAGGAATTATAGTTACAGAGAACGTCTCGAACTCTTGTTTTATCGAAGCTATACGGAAAGGAATTTTATGAGAGTTAATACAGAATTGTATAAAAAAAGTCATGTGTACACATCTTTACTCGATCAATGCAGTACGTCAGCACACACAACTGAGTATATTTATATACCAATACAGCTTCACTGGCCTTTCATCTTTACAGGAGCAGAAGGGCTCTAAACATTTAAGGCGAAAGCCGCAAGGTCCCCATTCTGCGAAAAACTGTCGTTGTTGTTCGACCTTGAACATGGGCTCGGCTGTAACAAACAAACAAACAACAAACAAACAAACAAACAAACAAACAAACAAACAAACAAACAAACAAACAAACAAACAAACAAACATACATACAGACATACAAACAGACATACAAACAAACATACAAACAGACAAATAAACAAACAAACAAGCAAGCAAAAATAAATAAATAAATAAATAAATAAATAAAACTTTATTAACATGAGGATGGCGACTCGGCCTAAGTGGGGGCGGGTGGGCAGGGTGGTGTCAAACAATTCGGGACAACTTTACATTCTTTACAGGCGGGCAGGAGCGTCGTCACGTGGTATTTTTCATATTTCGCGGTGGTTCTTTATCAGTCAGAATAAATGAGTATGCAATTAGTTCGTCGCTGAAAATACCGCAGTTAGATGCCTCTCGTGGGTACCCACAAGTGCCTCATTAACACTTTCCTGATTAGGAGAGTACCTCTCGGGTTAGACAATAATTTACAATTAAGTAAGTCTCATAATGAAAAAAAAATTACTGTCCGCTTCTCCACAGTACCGCAAACATTATGCACTTCGGTTTCTTCGAGTAACGCCATTGCTCTTTTTTTAAATCTCAATTGGTTCATGATAGCTGGGACACCCTGTATACGGAATTAACACGGACCAAGATTTGGCGTTTCTAGCGGTAGTACAGCGATAAAACCGGTGTTCAAAATTTTAACGTAATGCGGTACAATATTATCGTGTGTTGCGCAGACATATCCCTGTTTTTATTTCGGCGGTGTACCAGGAGATGTAAAAAAAATCACGCTTCTCCACAAAGTGAATCATGATGAGTGGGCTAAGCATTTGGAGATCGATCTCACCGTAAATCCCCCGTGACATTTCCAACTCGCATATGTAAATGAGTGACAACGCGTGTGTACAGTATATACTCCGGGGTAGCTTGTTGTCGGCGTTGCCGTTGAGCCGCTGCTTCCTGAGCACTCAACTCCGGGTCCACTTGGCGTTCTTGCCGTTTTGCCGCCGCTTCCCGAGCTCTCGCCTCCGGGGCAGCTTGTTGCCTGCGTAGACGTTGAGCCGCCGCAAGCCGCGCCTTACGTTCATTTTCATCCATGGCAGAAGGAGAACGTGTGGTCTGATTTGATTTTGGTTTGATTGTAGGGTTTACGCGCCGACGCAACGCAGGCGATGAGGCGCGCCGTAGTGGAGGGCTCCGGATTAATTTTGACTACCTGGGGATGTTTGCCGTGCGCCGAAATCTCGTACACACGGGCGTTTTTGCTCTTCGCCTCCATCAGAAAAGCACCCGCCGCGGCCGGGAATCGAACCCGCCACTTCGTGCTCAACAGGGCAAAGCCTTAGGCACTGAGGCACCGCGGCGGGTAATGTGTGTTCTGGAACGCGCTTATATACGCATTTGCACCGCAACACACACACACACACACACACACACACACACACACACACACACACACACACACACACACACACACACACACACACACACACACACACACACACACACACACACACACACACACACACACACACACACACACACACACACACACACACACACACACACACACTCTCTCTCTCTCTCTCTCTCTCTCTCTAGCCTTTTTGTGAACCTCTTATTTTGTTCTTGTTTCCCTTGTGTGAAGCTTTACAGATCTTTCGATTTACACGGTGCCGTGAGCCCGGACGCCGGACGGACGCCGGACGGACAAGCCTCGGCCCTAAGGTGCTTCGCCCCTAAAATTCGGTATTCCCATAATTCCGTTTTCAGGAGGATGGAGATGCGCTTGCAATTGCTTCTCTAAGCCCTAAATGTGAGTGGTGCCGCTTGTATTAAAGGAGCCATGAAGAGAAAATGCAAGTTGGTTTTATTCGAAAGATTTCGTGTTTTATAGTGCCCCCCGCGCTTGTCCGATTACAAACGATGCTTTATTCACTGAGAAATTAAACAATTTAAGTTAAAATTTTGATTTTCCCGCTAAATCGTTTGTTTTCGGGGTCTGCAATGACATCACAGGAACCGACCGCTCTGCAGCCTAGAATACCTTCATTCACGCATCCACCGTACAGGGTAGAGACACGTATACGCTGGCGCCGCCATTTTGGGTCGCTCGCTCGCCGCCGAAGCAAGTCATTGTGTCAAAACCGCGCTAAAATTATCGCCGCAACGCGGTTTACTGAAGAAGTTTGAATCATATTGTCTGTTTCGCGTTGCTAGGTCTCGTGGGAAACGAAAAGAACAACGCGTTGAGCACGTTGGCCCAATTGCGGCGGCACGGGACCGTTCAAAGGTTGTCTCCACCCTGTACAACGGTGTTGGTTTGTTCCTGCGTTTCTTTACGTTACCCGTACCAGTAAAGCATTGAAAGACTCTGCCCGTACCTAGACGGCGCTACCATACCGTGGCAAGCGTTTGGTTTGTTTTTGCCCGTAAACCTGGCTTGTTTTTGTTCTGGGAGAAAATATTCGTTCCCTGAAACACTGCTGGCTCGACAAATGTGGTCACGTAAGACACCGTTGCTTGCGTCAATCGGCCAGTGTCGTCTGAGACAACCCCAAGCCCCGTAGGGCTGTGAAGCTAAACCAAACATGCTGTGCGCAGTACGAACAGCAGTACGCATCAGTACTTCTATGCTTACATGTGTTTTCGTAACTTCCACTGTTTGTCCCATCATTCTTATTGCTTTGTAAAGAATGTGCCCTAAATTTAACCGCAAATCGCTCGTTCGTCTAGTTTGTAAGCTCTACCTAATTTGCGTCTGCTTCTGCCAGCCTCCGCCAATCGCAGAGCATTCTCGTGTGACATCATAGGTTCTGTTGCGGGAAATGAGCTGGTGGGTCGCATGGCCATTCCCGTTTTTCCTAATTATGTAGCTTATTTGAGCGAAGTTTACGTTAAAAGTGGTGTCAGTATGATTCTAACGAGGCAATCTTTTGAATGAACCAAACTTGTGTTTTCTCTTCATGGCTCCTTTAACGGCGGCGAGACGGCGGTGCTGGTCTACAACACAAGGAGCGACGGGGCGCTAATGTCACTGTGAAAGCGACCAAACGTGACCTTTGAGCTCTAAGCTCAGTTGGTGACGGTGTGCGCAAGTGTGTACGAGAAACGCCCCCTTTCGGGCTTCTAAAGCCGAAGCAAGGCATGCCCGCATTCTTAACCGGATTTGGCGTCTGACTTTTAACTGGATAGGAGGCATTGTGTAACCATTTTTGTTGTTTTGGTGGCACTTAATTTTTGGCTGCGGTCTTGGTACAGATGTGGTACGTAATGCGATTATTTGCATATATCAGGGGGAGTGAATTCTCCTTTAAGTCTGGTGACAATGCATTGAAAAACGCACACACATTTACGTGCTTGCGGATTTTCTTGAAGAGTTAGGGTGCCCTTGGCCGAAGAAAGCAGGTATCAATAACAAGTTCCGATCTGAAATAATTTAGAAAGATGAATAAGAGTGGGTGGGTGGAACATAAACGAACCTCACGTTTGGAATCCGAACTTTTAATCGTCCTAATCGAACGCCTCACATCAGCCATTAGACGACCATGGGTACACCGCAAGAGGATGTATTATCACACATGCTCTTTAATCCGGCCATCTTAAATATCCCCAAAGAACTACAGCAAGTTCCTCAACTGCGCATCACTGCCGCCTGTCACCCACTGGGTGACAGGCGGCAGTGATGCGCTCATTGAAGAGACCCTACAAACCGGTGGAAATATTTTTGTTAAACATGCAGAGTTACCCGGTCGGCATGCTCACCTGTCAAGTTCAAGCTTCTCGGCTTACCACCTAAAAGAGCAGTACGCGCAACATCCGATATTTCCGACTCTGTCAATGGTTACTCAGTCCGCGAACTTACACGCACAAATGTCCTCGGGCTCCTTATACAACGGAATCGAACTAATTAGTAATTTGTCACCAAAGTAATTAGGCATGTTGTCCAAATGATAGGTCACAACAAAGGGACTGCAAACCGCCCTCATGGGTTGTGGGAGAGTTAAAGATTCTCGTCTTCGTCATCAGCAGAATTACGTGTTCTCTCCCCTGCGTTCCTGCTGGAGCTACTGAGTTACAGAAAATCAATTGCCTCATCAGAAAAGCCTACAAAGCGACGCTGTGGAAACGCCTGTACTTGTCCACTGGCATATTAAATTTCTTGGGTATCCATAATAATTCTGATGAGCTTGTGGAGGCACACCTCTCAGGACAAATGACAAGCTTATCTGCTACGTCAGCCGGATTGCGCATCGTAGACTGACTCGAGAACTTGTGCTCCTACTAAGCCCGTTAAGAATTCCCCCCTTCCTCGAGCTATTCATGCTCAACTAGTCGCCCACCCTTTATAACGCGCACCATGCACCCCATGTGCCATGCGTGTCGCAGAGGGCAACGAACGCAGGCCCTAGAAGACGCCTATCAGTAAGATCAGACACCTTATACGTGCCATGGATGCGGAAGAATACTACCACCACGACGCTTATTCTCTTGCCCTTATTAACTGGCAGAACGTATGTATGTATGTATGTATGTATGTATGTATGTATGTATGTATGTATGTATGTATGTATGTATGTATGTATGTATGTATGTATGTATGTATGTATGTATGTATGTATGTATGTATGTATGTATGTATGTATGTATGTATGTATGTATGTATGTATGTATGTATGTATGTATGTATGTATGTATGTATGTATGTATGTATGTTTGTCTTCATTCGCATCTTGAACAAACGTACCTGACGCTGGGAGCAAGCAGTAAAAGCTGTCAGAAATCGATAGCTTGACAGGGCTGCAAGTTCCCAAGCACTTGACAGCGTTACGGCAACGCCAAATACAACGTGTATCTTGAAAACAAAAGAAGGAGAACAAAAGAAAATGGATGAAATTAACTACCAACACAGTAAATACGCAGAAACCGTAATGGATACTACACGTACTCCGGCATTACACAAACTGCACATGCTATCATGCATTATACAAAGAATAACAAAGAATATAATATCATATATCATACAAAGAATATATTATTTTTATTATACAATGAATGGCACAGTCAAAGATACAGCGGAGAGAAGAAAAGAAAAATGAATTAAAAGAAAATACAATTTTTGTAGGGACGTCAATACGAGGCAATCGATAGAGCAAAGAGTAGTCTTTTTGACATATGTACCGATGCGCAACAAACAATTAGCACATTCAACTTTTTTTTTTTAAATACTCCCCGCACGGGGCACCTTGAGCAATCTTGGTGACGGTACTGGCGATACCGCGGACCCCGAGCCCCCAAACATAAGCTGGATCCAACCGTGGCGATGTGTTTATAGGTGGAGGGTTAGAAACCACGAACGGTGGCCGTCGGAGCCCAGGTCAAGCTCCGGCGGATGGGCTTCCTGTCTGTTTACCAGGCAGGGAGCTCCGGGACCTCTCAGGCTATCAGGGTAAGGTTTGAGAAGGAAGTACCCCCGTCCCCTCGCTTTTTTTCTATGCTGTATGAAAATTCAAAACCCCCCTCCAAACGTGATCGCGTACCTGAAAGGGGCCGCTACCGAAGTCTCTTTCCCTCCACTTTCAAGTATGAGCTTCCCAAGCCAGACAAATTACTCTCGTTTCCTTGTTACCGCATCTCTTGACTCAGCTCGCCCTTCTTGCTTCACAATCAGATAATTTTTAATTACAAAATACCTTGATGGAATAATTGGGCAAAACCTTTACAATGCCAAAAAACAACGCCACAGGTGAAGTCCTTGTTGAAGTAAAAAACCAGCAGCAGGCAACCACACTTCTTGGTCAGACGAAAATGGTCGATCTGGACATCAGGGTCACACCCCCCGCAGCCTGAATTAGCTCGCAGGTGTGTATCTCTGAGGCAGATCTCTCTTAATGAGACAGATGCCGACATTCTTGAGGGTCTAAAGGATCAGGGTGTCACAGCCGTGCGCCGCATCACGATGCGTAGAGATGATAAGGTAATCCCCACGAAACACATTATCCTGACCTTCAACTGCTCCTCACTTCCTGACCATATCAACGCAGGGTTCATCCGATGCTCCATTCTTCCTTACATTCCAAACCCGCGCCGCTGCTTTAAGTGCCAGCGGTTCGGGCACGGAACCAACTCCTGCCGTGGTCGTCTGACCTGCGCAAAGTGCGCTCAGCATGATCATCCTTCCGATAATTGTCCATCGTCAACCCTCACCTGCGCCAACTGCCAGGGACCCCATGCCGCCTACTCTCGAACGTGCGAGAAGTTTAAGCAGGAGAAGGCGATCATTAATGTGAAGGTAACTGAGAACATCACCTTCCCAGAGGCGCGAAAGAGGTTCGCCTCTTTCCCCTGGGGAGGTACGCCGACGCGGCTCGCCGGGGGGCGGAGCGGCGTCCTGGTGTCCACAGGGGACCAGTTCAGCGAGTCTGACCTGGTCCCCTCAGCCGCCCCCCCCCTGGGGTGCCTCAGGCAGCCCAATCCGTTGCCACGCCGCTTTGCTGAGGCAGCAGCGGTTGTGGTGACAACCTCTTCTGTGGGACCGGTGCGCTCCCGCCTCTGCCTCCCCGTCCTCCAGTGCGTTGGAGGTTGCGACCGGATGGACACCGGGGGCCCCGCATCGGCTCCCGCCGCCACCGCCCCTCCCGTGCCACTCTGGTGCCCCGGACGCCCTCGGCGGTGGCGGCTCAAACGAAGGGCTCCCGAAAGGGGGCCAAGTCCGGGGGGCCTGGTCCGCCGGGCACCCTTCTGGCATCCGACGAGGAGATGGATGTCACGCCGTTCCTGCCTGCTACGCAGCGCAAGGAGCGGCCTCCGATGTCCAAGCAGACAGAAAAGCCTAAAAATCCTAGAATAACAGCTCCGAAAGACGACACATGAACAAACACACACACTCCAGTTATTCTTAAACTTAAATAATGGGAACAGAAAACATCATCCAATGGAACTGCAGAGGCCTCCTTAAAAATCTTGACGATGTGTATGAGATTCTGCATACCAGTCAGCCAAGTATCATGTGTCTCCAGGAACCCACCCTCAATTCTAAACAAACAAATTTCTTAAATAGGTACATGGTATTCAGAAAGGACAGGGTTGGCTGCACACACTCTTCAGGAGGTGTGGCAATTGTCGCCCAGAAATCCTTAGCCTGCCACCCTGTCACTCTGAACACTGTCCTTGAGGCTGTAGCAATCCGTACGATAATATTTAATAGGTTAATAACGGTATGCTCCATTTACATCTCTCCTGATTTTGCACTTCTGAGCTCTGACTTCGAGGTGCTGGTCGACCAGCTGCCCGAACCATACATCATAACAGGCGACCTTAATGCGCACAACTCTCTTTGGGGCTCCTCTAGAACGGATGCCCGAGGTCGCCTGATAGAGAAGTTTCTTACATCCTCCGGAGCATGTCCTTTTTCAACAAAAAACAGCCTACATACCATAACTTTAGGACACAATACATACTCGCATCTTGACTTGGCTATTGGTTCCGCAGTTCTCTTTCCATGTCTTGAGTGGGGTGTGGGCACGGACCCATATGGTAGTGACCATTTCCCCACTTCATTAACGTATATAGGTATAGGCCCCGAGCAGTCCATCTTCCCATAAAAGGTTTAATGAATCAAAAGCAAACTGGAGCACATTCACACAAACATCTCAACTACACCACACATCCATAAAAACACCTACACGTGGAGGAAGCCGCCCAACTCCTCACGGCGCACATCCTCGACGCTGCCGAAAAGTCCATTCCCCAGGCCTCCAGTGGGTCCCGCACCCCAAGGAGGCCCTGGTGGAACGAGGACTGCAGGCGGGCGCGAGAGGCCCAGAACAAGGCGTGGGGTGTCCTTCGCCGGTACCCCACGTCACATAACCTCATTTCTTTTAAACGGGCAAAGGCTTTTGGGAAGCGAGTGCGTCGTGAGGCGAAAAGGGAGAGTTGGCGCACCTTCCTCACTTCCATCAACTCATACACTGACACACACAAAGTCTGGACACGAATACGAAAACTAAAAGGACAACAGACACCACAGCCTGCCCCTGGTTAGTACAACAGGGGACACACTGGAAGACCAGGCTAACACACTTGCACAACACCTTCGAACACGTGTCCAGTTCAGCACACTACACCAACACTTTCATTAAACACAAAGCATCATGTGAGAAGAAGTCCTTGCGAGACACTAATAAGTCGAACTCATCCTATAACACCCCCTTTTCACTTCATGAGCTGAAGGTCGCACTCGGTACTTGTAAACCTTCAGCTCCAGGTGCAGACAGGATTTCATACACAATGATACAACACTTACATGCAGACACACTTGAAACACTTCTTCACCTCTACAATAAAATATTTCTTTCGGGGCACTTCCCACGCTCTTGGAGGGAGGCCATAGTAGTGGCTTTCCTAAAGGAAGGGAAGGACCCTTCCTCTTCCCGCCAGTTATCGCCCCATTGCCCTGACAAGCTGCCTGTGTAAGCTCTTCGAGAAGATGATAAACAGGAGACTCGTGTACTTCTTAGAGTACAACGGTCTTCTCGAGAGCTGTCAGCAGGCTTTAGGGCGGGGGCGATCTACGAACGATCAACTCGTTGCGTTAGAGTCATATATTAAAGATGCTTACCTCCATAAGCAGTACTGTATGACAGTATTCTTTTGATCTTGAAAAGGCGTACGACACTGCTTGGCGGTACGGCATCCTCAGCGATTGAAGTCCTTTGGTATGTCGGGGTAACATGTGGAACACGCTTGCCAGTTACCTCTCTGAAAGAACGTTTCGCGTGCGAGTTGGAACTGCACTCTCTAGAGTTCATGTGCAGGAAAACGGTGTTCCGCAAGGTGGAGTTTTGAGTTGCACGTTGTTTATTGTAAAAATGAACTCTCTTCGGAAGGCTCTGCCACCAACCATTTCCTGCTCAATCTATGTAGACGACGTGCAATTATCCTTTAAGTCTTGTAACCTGTCTATCTGCGAGCGCCAAGTCCAGCTTGGTGTTAACAAGCTAGCTGGCTGGGCAGATAGCAACGGTTTTAAGTTTAATCCAGTGAAGTGTACTTGTGTTTTGTTTTCGAAAAGGCGCGGCATTCGGCCCGGATCCAGACATCAAACTCAATGGTGTCTCAATTCCAGTCAGAAATGAACACAAGTTTTTAGGTGTAGTCCTTGACGAAAAGCTCTCGTTCATTCCACACATAAAACAACTTAAACATAAATGCTTAAAGGCCATGAATATACTCAAGGTTCTCTCCCACTCTTCATATGGGGCTGACAAACAACTTCTTTTACGTGTTTTTACCAGCCTGATAGGTTCACGATTAGACTATGGAAGCGTTGTTTATGGGTCAGCAAGTAAGACATCCCTCAAAATGCTGGACCCAGTGCTTCATCTGGGCTCCGGTTGGCATGTGGCGCCTTCCGGACTAGCCCGGTCGAAAGCCTCTATGTGGAGTGTAATAAGTGGAACCTTACAACGTCAGCGAGCATACACAGATCTTCTTTTGCTTTTAAAATTTCATCTATGCCACACCATCCTTTTAAATCGGCTTTTTATGATACGTCTCAGACTGCACTACTCCTAAACCGACCATCGTTCTCTGCGCCCTTCTCTTACAGAGTTAGAGAGGAAGCGTCAGAGCTTTCTGTCTCCTTTTAGACACCATACAAAGTTCTCAAACAGATTTTATAGCACCATGGCATCTCCGCCCTGTATCATGCGACACATCCTTCACACATGTAGATAAAACCGAGCTCCCACATGTGCAATTCTGCAGCACTTCTTGTATTTGCAGCAGAAGTATCAATTTTCTGAATTTTATACGGACGCCTCTAAAACTGCCACCTCTGTGTCCTGCGCGGCGCATGGGCCCGGCCTTAATGTCACTAGAACTCTTAACAGTAATACCAGTATCTTTACGGCAGAGGCTTATGGTGTACTTCTTGTTGTTAATCATATCCTTCAAAGTCACATCCCACAATCCATTATATATACAGACTCCCTCAGTGTCGTGCGGGCGTTGTCGTCAACAAAGTCTTCAAAAAATCACGTTGTAAATCTAATAGTCAAGTGTATTATGTCGGTGTATGTACGCAAATTTGAACTGGTTCTTTGCTGGGTCCCTGGCCACAGTGGTATAGCCGGGAACGAAGCAGCGGACCGAATGGCTGCTGCTGCTACACTCTCGAATACAGTAGACATAACCACATTACCCTACACCGACGTGAAACCACACATCAGACAACAACTTCGCAAAACATGGCAAACACACTGGAGTGAACAAACAGACAACAAGTTACACGTAATAAAACCACACTTGGGACCATACACCACCGACACACGTAATAGATACACTGAAGTCGCCTTGGCTAGATTACGGATAGGGCACACTCATGCAACGCACTCGCACCTTCTCACGGGGTCTCCAAGACCTGTGTGCAGCAGGTGCGGAGAGGCCCTATCCGTGATCCACATCCTCATACAATGTAAGGCACTCGACATTTACACGACGAAAACACTTCCCACAACTACACACACGACATATTCCACCACACCCGTCATACTTCTTAGGAGATGAAGCCATGTTTCTCTGTTCAGCGAACCTTAAGGTTCCTATCTGAAGTTCATTTCTTACAACTCATCTCTTATCACCCATAGTTTTACCCCTGGTCCTATACACCAGCCACCGTATTTATCTTTTAACCACTCACGTTCTTCACCCTGGCCCTTTACACCAGACGTGCTCATAGTATTTAACTGACTTTATCCGATTTCCCTCCTTATCAAATAACTTTGTATTTGGCGCCCTTTGCCCATGTCGGCCTTGCGCCATTAAACTTAAACCATCATCATCATCATCATTTTTTAAAATACTCTCGTAGTTCTCGGAAAGCCGTTTCGGGGAGTCTAATGTCCAGGCTATTGAGTTCATTTAAGAGTCTTGGAAGTTTGTTTTGTAGTGTTTGCAGTCCATATGTAGTTTTGTACGTTTGGACACAGAAGGGTTCAACTTGCCTTGTTCGGTATGTATTGGTGCTTTCTTAAAGTTTTGCTAATTTAGAAAAAAAAGGAGTTGTTAAGCGTAGCCTGCTTTACTGCTTTACACAGTAGGTAATCGAACGTTTTTCAATAGGCATTATATTATATTTCGGGAATAAATGTTGTGTAGGTGAACGCGTAGGAAGATTTTCAAGAACTCTAATAAACTTTTTTTGTAATCTGTGTATACTCTGTAGATTAGTTTGCGTAGTTGATGCCCATACTAAGTGACAATAATTAATTCTGGATAAAAACAAAGTATTATATACTCACAACATAATGTTACGCGGTAATATGTGCCGGTGGCGGTACATTAAGCCAACTACCTGT
Organism: Haemaphysalis longicornis; assembly: GCA_013339765.2. Lineage (NCBI taxonomy): Eukaryota > Metazoa > Arthropoda > Arachnida > Ixodida > Ixodidae > Haemaphysalis > Haemaphysalis longicornis. Next base: position 16,725,057 of record CM023454.1, read on the forward strand.
ATGTACTGGTATGTTACCTTAAAGTTCGCACCCCTTCCCCGCTACGGCGGAGGAGGCGTCCCGTCACAGGGGCCAACGCCCACGATCGTTATCTCTGATCAGAAGACAACCATTCAGAGAGAGAGAGAGAGAGAGAAAACTTCATTGGGTCCATGCCATTCAGGTGGTGCTTGTAGCCGGTGGCATCCACTACTCACCGGCGACTGCCACAGCCCTATCGATTAACCGGACCCTGAAGGTCGACATCGCAGCTGCGGAGCGCGGCCTCCCAGTACTCCTCAGAGGTGATAAGTGGGGACGTATTTTGTGGGCATGCCCATATGATGTGAGAAAGGGTGGCGTGATCTCTGCGCAGGCGACAGGCCGCGGTTGGGTCTGTCGAGCTGGGTTGGGGAAGGTGATTGTTGGTAGTAAACGCCAAATAGTAAACGCCAACTTTGTTATCCAATTGCTGGTCCGGTAGATCCGGCGGGAGAGGCGGTAGTGTGTTGTGATGTAATGAAATGCGACCAGGCGATCTCTCGCAGACCGCTACCCGTAATAGGGATAGAGATTAGGCCCTGCCCGGATCGTGATCCCTCGGGTGAGTTCGTGGGCCGTGTCATTCCCCTCGAGGCGGGAGGGCGCGGGTGCCCAGGTCATGCATATTTTCTCGTCTGGGGATATCGATCGAACTTTTTACAGGATTCTGAGTTCTACTCGTGCAAACTTTCGCTCGTAGGTCTCATATCACCATTGGCACTCAAAAATTATCACGAAAAATCTCCCCAATTTTCGCAGTAGAACTGGTATAGGCCCCGGCCCATGACGCGGTTAGAGGATTCACAATCCGAGCGGGAGCCAGCCTTGTTCCTTACTACGGGTACCTATCAGCTACAGACCACCTAATTACATATGACACACTCACGCACGCATTATTGCCTTGTCCACCCCTAAATTCCCCCCGGGCATCCTCAGATTAGCCACGAGTAAGCGCGAACCTGTGTGCCACTCTTTAGGCTCACCCTTTCCTTCCAGGGCTGTGCTCCATCGCAATCTTTTTCCACCCTTTCTTACTCTTTAAATCCATCCTTTCCCATTTTCCATGTGCAGGGTAGCCAACAGAACTTGTCTCTGGTGAACCTCCATGCCTTTCACGTACTGCACTATCCCTGCAGTCCATGAAAGGCGGGGAGGTTAACCAGAGACCCCTCAGGCCATTGCCCAAATGTGGCACTTCACTCCATGTGAGGCTGTCCTTCCAATCCATCCACTTTTATCCTTTGCGACGAGCAATGGGAGGGTGCGCTGGGTAGCTCCGACCTGGGCGTTCAATGCTGGAATGAGCTGCCATCGTCTCTACCGACTGTTTTCAAACCGTAGATTACCACGCTTCCCAAACCCCTGTGGCCGAATAAATGTTTTCGTAGCGAAAGCTACACTACGCTACCGCGGACAGTCTTCGCGGGGTGACCAGTTTTGCCCTTGAGCGCTAGAGGTCAAGCCACACCCCTTTCTGATAGGGCACCTACGCTGGAGTTTTGGCGACATGCAGCGCCCCTAGTGGCCGACGCCTCTGGGTAGTACAAAGCAGACGACCCTCGCACCCTCCATGCGTTTTCAATTACAAGGCAGAGTGAAACTTGGTTGTACTTAGTTTAATCGTTTTATGGTGCGTTAATGATGGTTAATGACTGCATACTGTATGAAATAGCAATTAAAGAAGTTGTAGAGGCTAAACAAAATAATAACTGCTCAAACAAGCCGATTTATCGGCTTTCTTTTCAGCGAGCTGTCGCGGTCGTCGCGGCGTGGGACAGTATCTCCAGGTCGGGTGGTCTAACTTCCTGACGACGATTACCGTTCTTTCTTCTTGCGCGCGGTAGACAAAGGAAAGTTAAAGAGTAGCATAAACACGGACCGCTGCTCATTTTATAGCCTGAGGTAACTGCAAAAGGTTGCTCCAGCGGGAGCATGCAAGCGAACCCATGAATTGCGCAGCCGACTCAGCTGACACTGCTGGTCTGGCACCGCCTTGAAAACGAGTAGAATTTTTTTTGTATTTTCGCAAACTAAATGATCCTTGCGTAACTTTTTACGCCGCACGATTTACGAACGGCAGGGTACATGTATACTAGCGAGTAGGTGAGGGATTGCGTGAAATAAAGAAATTAAGGGCTATTAAAGGACGCAAAACAATCCCCAAATCGCACGCCCGCTGCCTGCAGAAATGTGTACTTCTATATTTGCATAAGATAACATAACACAGCCGCATACACAGCGCGCGGCCCCGAATATTTAGATACGATCATCACTGACTCTGTTGGTTATCTGTTGGTTAGTTTTGTCCTCAAATGGAGTTAGGCAGCGAGACAGTAACAAAAAATTGGTCGCTTCCAGTTGAATTGTCCCCCATCTTCACACTTCGCCAGATTATGGTCCAATATTATTGGCGATTCGCTGAATTATTTCGCTTTGCATTCATTATATCCAGGTTTGACTGTTTTACGCATTAGTGTGAGCTTCCACCATTTTTTCCCTCTTTGTCCTTAAAGGAAAAAAAAGCGACTCCATTTCTACAGCTTTGAATATAGCAGTGATGTAATAGGCGTTCAGTTTCAGTTTCAGTTTCAGTTCCAGTTTCAGTTTATTATTCGTAACAAAGTATACAATGTGTGAAGAAATATTATACAGAAAGGGCCGGGCGAAAACGGCCGGGCGAGCACGCAGGTCGTAAAAAAATGTGATGCTTTTCAATACTTTTACAACAGCGTAACGCACAAAAAAATAGTACATAAAACTTTTATCCGTGCCTTTTTTAACCAATCCTCAAGCATTAAATGCCAAGACAAAAGCGAGGTCCAGTTTACGACACAAAGCAGTTACTGGGAATCCGTTGCGCTATTTTGTAACGAGAAATAAAGAGGAACGTTCATCACTAAATCTGCAACAGGGCAACTTCATTTGCCATATTTATGGTTCGTAGCGACATTTACGCCAGAATGCAAACCCATCTAGCTGTTCTAGGCGCCTCTTAGATTTGAAACGGAACGCAAATGGTCAGCAGTGCCACCGCAACTGAAATCGTGCTCACTGTGAGTCCCCAGAACCTTGGTTTATACACTGTAAACCTGCTTGTCACTTTGCAAAAATCTAGCTAAACATAAGATGTTGATTGCACTGCGTGTGTTAGCAATTAATTCGCAAGTAAACTTGCGATGACAGCTTTAAACTAGGTGACCCGACACCGGTATTCATCAAACCTGCCTTCAAGGAGCCCTGAAGACAAAATACAAGTTGGTTTTATTACAAAGACTGCTTAGTCCCGATAACAGTGATACCAATACCATCGCAATCTTCGAACAAATACGGAGATATTAAAGAAAACATGTGAAGCAGTCGCGACCCCCCTAGCCAATTTCCCGCAACTTTTCTATGACGTCACGGAACCTTGTTTGTGCGATTGGCGGCCGCCTAACTGACCTGTCGCGACGACACATGACTGGACGTCTGTAATGGGGCCTCTAGTTCCATTTGACCGCATCACTTGAATGCTAACGTGCAGTTAAACGCACTGAAAATTATATTTTATTGTTGGCCCGTATGACGGTCATTCATGCTCAACACGTCACTGTGGCGCAAAATTTGAAAGTTTTTAAATACTTCTTGCTTTTTTTCGTTAAAAAAAAACATCATCTTTTGTGGCTCTAATGGAACTGAGTGAGATACTGAATCCTAGTTCTTTCAAATTAAACAAAGTGGTATTTTCTCTTCAGTGGCTCCTTTCAGAGTCCCTAAATTTGAATTAACGAAAGCTGCGCGCAAAACACCCATTTGAACAGGTTGCATTTATATCTCGGGGTTGGTTTAAATTCATTAATTTTATGCTGCCTTTAGAACACACAAAAATATCGTAAGCTTGTAGGCGGCGAGAGGGCGGTGCGGCCGAGCCCACGTTTATTGTGGTTGCGTTGGCTGTGCCATGAACACGAACGAGGCGCGTAGAACGCGGGTGCCGTTCCCGAGTGTGCCGGGTGCCGAGTGTGTTCGTGCCAGCTGGCCATCTGTTATGATGATGGTGGTGCTTAGAAGAAGATGATGGTGGCTTAGAAGATGATGATGGGGCGCTACAAAGCTCTTAGAAAAATGTCGGGGCAGTTAAGGGTTGTTACTGTTTCAGGGCATCCCAACAAAATGCAAGAATGCGTCATGCTACCCGTGAAAGCGATGTGAAACTGCTGTTGTAAACTGAAATCTACAGATGAAACTTCCTGATTTGTTTCTATTTATGCTTTTATTGAATGCTCAAAGCCGTACTCGGGACAGATAGAGCTTGCCTACGAGCCACAGCGCACAAGTTCACTTCATTATTCGGCCGTTCTGAGACTCCCGACGGGTCGCCGCTTTTTCGACATAGTAATGAAAGGTTACTGCCGCTTCCATGCAATATATTGATTTGTTTTTATTTGTGCTTTATTGAGTGCGCAAGCCACACTCGGGACCGATCGAGCTTGCCTACGAGCCACGGCGCACAAGTTATTGTCATTATTTCAGCCGTTCTGAGATTCCTGATAGTCGCCGCTTTTTCGAAATGTAATGAATGCTTACTGCCGCTTCTATGCAAATATATATATATATAGTAAGGAGGAATGAGGGGCTCGTTGAGGAAATACAGAAAGATAGGTCAGCAGTCTACAAACGCCAAAGGAGGCATAGGGGTGTGGTTAGGCTCTTTTCTTTTTTCACTACGGTTATGAAGTAAACATTTTTTTTAAAATATACAGAAGAAAGAAAGAAAGAAAAACAAGCGCCCAGAGTGGGACCGAACCACGCCTTTTCGCTTACATTTCGAATGCCTTACCAAGTGTGACCTATTGAGCCGCAATGATGATCATCGGTGTGCAATACAGCTTTTACTCATGGAAAATAGTTTGCTGTAAAGACTGATGGTACTTAAATTGCGCCTACAGCTATTGTTTGTTGTGAAGCACCAGAAGCGGTATTTTATAAATATCTTCAGTGTCTGTCTTCTTCTATCTCCTCAACATTAAATTAACATAATTAATGTAGTGCTTAACATTTTGCTTTAGTGGTGTTGAGTTTCATGCCGCCTCGTTAAAATAGTCTCAATTTTAATCCGCCAATATTCTAGCTTATCGCAGTATGACGCGCCATAGCTTGTCTGTATTTAGACTAATGTTCACAACGTAGACATACGTTTTTCCGTTGAGGGTGTTGTTCGAAGTAAACCTACTTGGGCTGGTTCATTGTTGTGCAGCACTTGTTTAAATCAGTACCATTAACATGCAGCCAAAAACATTTTCTAGAAGTCCTCTTGACACGAAGCTCTTCAGCTCGAGCAGTGTTTTAGGTTAACTTCAAATTAAACCCCGGGGTTGTGCTGGACCAGGAATAATTCTGGTTGGTTAAATAATAGGAAAGCGTTGAACTTTCGCCTGCGGTCAAATAACCTGTCTTCGGTAAGGGCGGAGACATAGAGCCATAGCGTTTACCCAAATACATCTTTTTTGCAGGTCAAGAAGTTGGGCTTGTGAGGAAAAGGAAAGTCCTTCTTACCCTGGCGACACCATGAAGTCATCAAGAATTTTCCAAAAAAGGATGTTCGGCGGTTAGCCCTGTTTATTTCCTGGGCCATTGCTTTCCATGACTGCGCACTTCTTGAGCACTGCATCTGCGATGCCAAGCAACGAGAATGCGAATGCTGATAACGGGACCAATCACAAGATGGAAGACATCAAATCGCGACAACACGAGCACGATCGACAAAAAGTGACATTTCCACCTGTGGGAACCCCGCAAGATATAGATGGCCCTTGTTTGCGAGGGGAAGAATAAACAGAAATATGACTGAATAACTATGTGCCCTACGTTTTGCTAGAATAAACTATGCGCTAGTAATGGAAAAATATTGGCAGTAATAGCAATACCATTCCTCTTCTAATCAAAGACCAAGTAACGATAATAAGACCTTTAGGTGGCGTGCTTACAAAGTCAACTGTGGGTAAGCTATTTATACCCAAGGAATAGTGTAATACCGACAGTTAGCCATTACTAAACTGTTCCTATAAGTACCCTTAAACACACAGCGACTGGAATCACTATAACGAATGGCGAACATGGGGTTGTGAATCTTTATCTAGCAAGAAACCCGGGCTCTAAACAGCAACATAATGAGGAAAGTCCTGTTTAGAAAACATAGCACAACAGCAAAAAAAAAAAAAAAAAAATGCTCGGTGGGGCATTTTCGGCCATACTTTTAAGGATGCCTCCGTGTTGGAAACTGCTTGAAGATTACTTCGAAGCATTTAGGCAACCTTTTTAATGAATCGACTGAGATAAGAAAAATAATACGACTTCTTACGCGGAGTTCCCCAAGCTCCTATGTGAGGCCGAAGATAATGCCGATGCCGGCGAATTATTTCTTGAATGTCAGGGTTCCAGCTTTATGGGCTGAATTTCGGCCGCACACACACACACAAAAATAAATCGCAGTTTTGCTTTTTCTGGCCCAACCCGTTGCGTCGAGGTTAGAAGCTGGGGTAGTTGTTTTCTTGCCAACGAGTTTATGGAAAGACAGAAAACGGCACATATAATGTCTTGCATTTTGAAACAGACCGTAACGTTCATGACTGGCTAATGAAAGGTTCTAAACAAAGCACTCTGGCTCAGTTTTGCCACAACCGGTTTTCCTTTAACTAAAGATCTACACATACACTGGCGTCTGCCAATGGTACATAACACCGGAAGAAAATTGCTCCTGAACAGAGTGTGGTGAAAAAATGAATTAGGCCAGAGGTAAGCATCATAACTTTTCCTTTTCGAATTCATTCTTTTGGAACTTCCTGTACAGTGCGGTCTACAGTTAAAAAGACTCACAATTTTATTCGCTCCTAAAACAACCGTACTACTACTTTAAAGGCTTTAAATCCGTTTAAAAAGTATTCTTGTATGTTTTCGCCTTCAGTACTGTGATTAAACCCATTGAACGCTTAGCGTTGACTTCGTATTTTTCCACGTACACGTTGTAGAGATTAGACGCGATAGCAATATGCAAGCTTTTTTCATATGGCTTTCCAGGGTTTCGTAATAAACAAGGTCGGTGCGCAGGGGTGATGATGCCCGTGTAGTGGCGCTTTCCAACGCACTTTTTTTAAATGGCTGCGAATCAGGCAAAGCTTATGAATTCTGAAATAAATTAGGATAAGGCAATTTGACAAACATTACAACACATTTTACTGTCGCTTAAAACTGCATTTTACAATCAAGGCGATGCTACGTTGTTTATATCTAATAAGAAAAAAGCTTACTACCAGTTCAGCTTAAGCATTCACGGAATGTTTGTATGAGAAAAACAGGCGATGTTCTATATCTTGAGTAACGTGTGAAGCGTGCTTTTTGGGCGCTATTTCCCGTCGTTTCACTCTTTGCCCTTTTGCCGGCAAGACTAGCCAACATTCTGCAATGCCCGTAAATTCTTTCGCATTTAGCTACCTTTACGAATTTCCAGAGACGGTGAGAACCTTATCCTAGAGCTGTTGTTTTAGCAGATACGAGCTGTTAAAAACAAGATTGCGCTCGCTGCGAAATTCGGAAAGGATCCTTGACAAAGCGTCAAAATTGGCATGTTGAAGATACAGGACCCGCTAGCTTAAAGCCGACAGTCGTCAAGGGGGAGGCTGAGAGACGAGGAAGTGCTTTAATGACGCCATTGTGCGCTCACCTAATGATGGTCATTTTGTGGTTGTCCACAAGACAAGCAACTGCACCTTTCTCAGAAGGCGTGCGCAGCTGCGTATTTTAAGCTGCTCTGCAGGAACTGTGGATATATTAGGCACCTATAAAAGACGAGTCAGCTAGAAGCATTTCAGCATCAAGAATCCGGTCCCAGAGAGCACAGTGTTGCAAGGTATGATATTCTAATGCTTCGTCTATTTGTGGTTTGCCCGATTGAAATCCCTGTCGGACGTATTTACAGCGCTTTCTGTAAACTATGTATATGAAAAAACTTGCATGGTGCATTTGTTTTTCGTCCAATTAAAATTTACTGAAGCGTGAGTTAAATATGATAGGTGTTCTGGAAATTTGAGAATGGAATTTAGCTTGAAGGAAACACTTTGTCGGGATTTAGTTTATTGGTTAGTTTGTAGTTGCAATGAGTGGCGCATTAAAATGAAAACAAGGAAAGGACTATTTTTTCGGAAATATCTTCTAGCAATCTTGTCCTGAAATATCTCATTTGCACAACTTGTCAAAAATAAATGTCGTTGGATGTAAATTATGTTGCGGTTTTTCTGAACACAGTAACGTCATTTAAAATACAAGACGGTTTTCCCGCCTGCGCAAAACTGTAGATAGAAAAGTGAGAATGGAGACCGCAAACATGCGCGCTGAAGCGGTACACTTTAGCCGCGAGTACACCGGGACTTGTGGCTTAGTGTGTAAAGGGAAGTCTGTTCCGTTTAACAGGTTATGCTGTGAGAAATGCATACGCTGATGCACTATTTAAGGAAGTGACACCAGCAAATACACTCAGTGGACCCTTGGCCACCATAAAAAGATATTGCAGCCCGAAAGTAATCTGAAAACTAGGTGTCAGTTAAACTTGAAACATAATATAGAGGCACATGGAGCTTTATAATTATTTGCTTATCTGTCTACGTATGCGCCCACACTCGCAGGCGCCATGAGTTGTGCCCCGGTAGTTTTTTCTTGGCCTAAGCGTTGTTGTTTTATCCTTCGAGGAGAAAGATTCGGCACAGAGTAGGTTCGTCTAGAATACCATTAGCCACTCTTAAACATTTACGCGATTTCTTACTAATATTTAATTCCAAATGTTCCTTCCCATTTCTAAATATGAATGTTTCTAAACAAGTTATCTAAACCAATAAGTAAGAGAACTGGAAGTGAAATAAATTGAGGTGGAATGTCAATTGGCACGTCTAATTACTTGAACCCGTTGTATACAGTTTTAATTAATTTTTATACTTTTATTAGGCATTTCGAAATTTCTGATATTCATTGGGCAAAAGCTTACGGACCACGAAAGCAGCAACTTCGTGCTATTTCTCTGCCGCACGGGAGCCTGTGGTATCACGTGAGGTATTTTCGCAATACTTTAGTAATTATACGCCACCTCACATGCCTACTACAATTCTTCGGCTGCTACCGGAAAAAAGCAAGCTAAAATTGCCTTTTTGATGGTCCGTAAACTTTTGCTCATGATGTTACATGGCGGCCTCTTGGTGAAAAAAGCTTCAGAAGCCTGCTCTGTGCGCAAGCATATGAATTCATTAGGCGATGCTGCTGGTACTGGCCGTTGAATGCAATTTCTGATGCATTTATCGCATTTTTCAGTTTCCTGTTGTGATTGATATGGCGTATCTCACGAAAACGCTGCTCCTGGTCCTTTGGATTGCTTGCATTGGTACGTTCGGTGCTTCGATAGCTGAGCCAATGTTTAATATAGAGCTTTTTGTTTGACGTACTTCCTGGGCATACGCACAGTTATCGACAAATAAAACGCGAACACTGTAATATGAACCAGAACACACAGATAGCGCGATTTCTTTCCGTGCAAGTAAAATTGTCGCGTGGATTTATTACACCAACAAATATCGAAAATGTGTTTGTACAAATATAGCACTAGCGAGCCATTATTTTATTTCCACTGTCCATTCTCCTTCATTCTGTGTGTTCTGATTCATAATGTCGTGTTTTCATTTCACATGTCCATGACTGTACTTTATAAGCAAAGTAGGAAGTCATTTTTGCTCTAAATCTATTTTAAGGCAACGGCATCACGCAATGTTAAATGATGATAACTGAGCTATCAAGTGACTTTACTCTCTCTTCAATACTCTCCAGGTACGATAAGGATGGTTAGCGGATCTAGGGTGTAGTAATTCGGCGAAAAATACATCCCATTGAGTGTCCTGTTGTTAAGAAACCTCGTTTTTGCATAACACCACATCTGGGAAATGTTGAGTTTGACTTTGCTTCGAACGCGTGGGATTATATATACATATATAAAGGAAGTATTTGCATAGAATATATTTTACTCATCGCGTATGCTTTCTCTCTTCCCCCCCGTTTACGTGTATACACTGTCTCCTTTTAGTATTTTACAGGGGTTGCTTATTAGATCAATACCAATAAAGTCAATTAAAACGACATGATAAATGGCAAAAAATGATAACGGGTATTATATCACGATCAGAGAGTCCTCCCCATGGGAACCGTATTTTATCAGGTAACAAATTCTGTTCACGCATGTCGGACTTCCACAGCATCTGGTTCGCTTGATGTATTTTAGAGATTAGCGGTAAGGCGGAAAATGTTTTATGCGAAGACTTAAACGAAGTCAGTTGGGCAGAAATGAAAGTTGGTGAATGTTTTCCTGCAAAGGGTTTTCCAAAAGCATGTTTTCACGAATTGATCTAGTAGTTGTACTACTCCTGTTTCAAGCCAAGGGCTTTGATGTGTATTGCTATTGAATGCTTTGTGTGAATTTAAAATCCGTGAATGACGAGGCATTGCGGCTTTTAATGTGGGTATGTGATATATCCTTTTTTATGATTTCTCTATGGCTTTCATTTTGCGCACGAGTTTGATATATGCATTGCTGATTACTTCGTTGCAGTACTCACCATCGTCACGTCCACTACGGGCGACGTATTCCCTACCAAGCGATATAACATTATTCGTGGGAGTGACTCAGGAGCTGGATCGTTATAATAACGAAACAAGGACGTGCTTTTTTCTATGTCAGTAGCGGCAATATATCGTCGGTGCACTCAGCGCTCATGTGTTTCGCCCGACCTAATGTGAAATAAATGAACCTGAAGCAATGATATGTGCTATTTTGATTCTTGGCAAATAACAAAAGCTAATTTTGAGATGAAGGCCACGTTTAAGGTAGAAAATGAAGAGGAGATCACAGGATTTTATATCTCGCACCGATATTTTAAATGTTGGATAGTGATTCCCTGTATGATACGAACTACAGAATTGTTATAACTTGGAGTATCTCGCGGCAGCTCTTCTTTCAAATAACGTTGGAATACATTAATTGAGCTGCACATGTTGATGACCACAGAAAAATGATGGGCATATGAAGAGTCTACTCTACGCATATCTCGAACCATTAGCCGTGTTAGAAATTGATAGGGCGCTGGCTTAATCCAATACCTGCATACGCCTTCCCCTGAGTCTATTAGCCACCAAGACCGGCAGTAATAGTGCTTCCAGTATTGGTGAAAGCTTTACACAATCAACTTTCCCAACCTGTACAAAATACAAGAACGTGGATGCACATTGAGAAATGTATGGCAAGGTTGCTTTTTTAACTTTTTCTCCTTCGCTAAAAGACCTATTCGCATTAGCGCGGATGCTTGATCTGACGCTGTGAAGGAACGACTGCTAAAGCGCTGGCTACATTTTTTTTAGCAGAAATGATTCTGAACTTTGTCTTCCTTCCTGCGGTTGAAAACATGCTAAATAAAGTAATGGAAATGCTTGCAGCAAGATCACCCCCATAACGGCCTCTTGAACCACGCCCACCGCAAAAACCGCAACTGAGCTTTCTGCTCAGTCAATCTAGGTGAATTGCGTCAGACCGTTCTGCTTAGACTACAGTGGACAGATTGTACAGGGATCTTGTACCATACCGCTGTATTACACGTGACAGCACATGCGCCATGTATAATCTTACATCAGGCCATTGCTTTTTGTACGATTGACTGTTCTGCGCGTTTTTGGCGGCTTTTTTTGAACAAAACAAACTAGACTCTGCAGTTATCATCGTGCGCTTTTAGAAAGCGGGTAAAGTTTGAGCTATGAACCAAAAATGCCTACAAACTGTCGCTAACACACAAAATAAGGCCGAAATAACCATAAAAAACAGCCCAATGGCGTGCAGGCTAAATTCCATTTTCGAAACAAGATTGTTGATTTGATACCTACCCTTTGTAAAGCTGGCGCCCTTGGGTGGAAAACGTGATTACGACTCATTTCAATTGCTGCTTTATATACAACTCTCGCGGCCTTACGCCCATACCATAATCCCAGACCTCATTCATCAAACTGGTGGTAACAGACACGCCACAACCACTTCACGGAAGGGGCTGATTTTAAGCGTTTGACTCGTTCAAGCAGCCTATATTTCCGGTGCAGTTGGGATGCTCCAAGAGCCACACGGAAAGTTATGGTCGTTTTGTATTTCTCTTCCGAAACTGTTAGAGTGAGCCGACTAGTTACATCTGCAGGGGGAGCTTGTTAAAACGCAGAATGTAAGGGGACGCGTGCTGATCTGTTTAACAGAAGACCAACTTTCAGAAATTTAGGCTAACCCATATTCGTGTCTTGAACATGAATTAGGGGGTGTTTGCGGATCTGTTTACGACACCTAAGGTTTCAACTTGGGCTACTTCGTCTTATATAATATGACGGAAAACAGCAGTTGAACTAGGACCAAGAAATAAGTACAAAAACGCCTTTTGACCTTGCGTAAGCGCTGTTTATCGTCATGTGGACAACAGCTAGCTATTCTGGGTGACCGGCGATTGGCCAAGGCTTTCATTAATAACAATGAAGAGAACACGGGAGAGACACGGCGGAAAATGACTGGGATTTAACTTTCACGCGCGCATAAGGGACAGAAGCGTAACTGGCCTTCTCAACTGAAATATTCGTGAGTGGCACATACCCTCGAAAGTGTATTAGGCAATGCCTAATAAAATGGGCAATTACCTCAACCATTAAATCAATCAATCAATCAATCAATCAATCAATCAATCAATCAATCAATCAATCAATCAATCAATCAATCAATCAATCAATCAATCAATCAATCAATCAATCAATCAATCAATCAATCAAGAACTTGAGCCCAAGAACTGACGGGATCCAACGCAACGAACCATTTCGCGTACTGTTAAGCCCAGACAATCGCAAAGAGTAGCATACACCCGCGGTGGTGTATTGGGTGCTTTTAAAAATGATAAAATTTCTTTGGTTACGCGAGAAACTTCGTCTGTTCATCAGCCTGGCTGCCCGCCTGCGCCTCGGAAAAAACCAGAAGTGTTTCTGGTGGTGATATTCCGTCCCAGATAAGTACAAGCCGGGCATTTCCGGTCTGATTGGGAACGCTAATAAACCGGTTGACATGCCTCGCACCTCCCGTAACCTTCCTGAAAGGTATTAAACAATCCCTAATTACAAAAATAAGGCGTAGATGTGACCCTAGAGGACATTTTGCGGTAAAACAAACGACTGGTCTTGGCAAAACATTTATTAGAACAGCCTTCGCTTGAGCCCAAGCAGTTTACGTCAAGACCTGCTACTGAGGTCAAACAGCGCAGTGGTTTTTGTAGCTTGCGAAAAGAAAAACAGAAGGGGTGCTTCATGCGAAGCAGTAGATGGCACTGGGAGCGTACAGGAAAGGCTGGGTTTGTACCTATCTGGGAAGCGATATTCCGTTCCGAGACAAGTACAAGCCCGACACTTCCGCTGCGATGCAGGGCGTTAATTAAACGTGTCCATATGACGCGCCCCACCCCTAACCCAACCTAAAGGATACCAACCAACCATTATATACGAAAATAATGCGCAAAATAGAGCTAATAAAACATTTCAGAGTAAAGAAATTTCTGACGATTACTGCACTTCCTAATGCGAAATTTCTGCGCAGCGCGAACTGCAGTCTTTTGGTCCCGGCGCATAGCTGCTGCGTCTAAAGGTACGTCCTCACTTGCGGCGCCGCGCGCGCGCAGTGCCGCGCGCGCAAAAAGCGGCGCCGCAAAAACCCGTTTGCGGCAAGATTCCTCTGCCGCAAAAAAATAGCGCAGGACCCATTTTTCGCGGCAGGGCGCTTTGCGGCAAACTCGGCGAGCCAATCAGCGCCGGGTCACGTGAGCTGCGAGGTCAGTGCTCTCCTCGGGGAGTTGGCCGGCGCGGAGAGACGGCGAGGCCTCAGATCCGTTCTTCCCTGCTCCCCGTTGTGGGTGAGGACCGGTTTGCAGAGCGCCGCCGCCGCTTTGCGCGCGCGTGCGCGCGCGCGGCGCGCCGCAAGTGAGGACGTACCTTTAGAAAGTGATCGCAATCTGCATCTCAGAGAGAGGTGGCGAAGTGCGTCTCATGATGTGAACGCGTCATCGAACGCACGACGGAAACGCATTGCTATAACGTCATTTCTCAGCGCGTCGCCCCCGCCCAGTATGTCTCTTCCTCCCACTCACACTTTCCCTCTGCGTCGCCGCCGAGGAGCGTCTCTAGCTAGCTCGGCGTACCGCCCTCCCCCTCACACTTTCATTACACTTTCCTCCTCCGTTTTCTTTTTGTCTTCGGTTCTCTCTTCGTTCGCTCGGTAATGAGGACAACGCTGCCATCAGTCTACAGTAGCGGGCGCCAAAGCGCTGCGCCCTAAAAACATGAATCTCGGAACAAAAATTTCACATTGCTGTCGCTCGAACCCAAGGCGTTCGCTGAAAAACCCACATTTGTACGCTGGACTACTGAGGCTTTTGTTTGACTGATTTTTCTATCTTTAGCTGTGACGATACGTTTTATGAAGGAGACGCTTGAATTACATGAAATAAAGAGAAAAAGCAGGAATACTGAGGCTGAACAGCGGAGTTATTTTAGCAGTTCCCTAAGCGAATAGAAGGGTAGTGTTCCAAGTGAACTAGTGGGTGGCGTTGGGTGCCCACAGAAGGTTCCGAGCTTGTATCCGCAGGTGAACGGAATCTCGCCTCTGGGAACGGCATGTAGTCATCTGGTGGGCCTGCTCACTAGTCCGTTACTTGTTGCACTTGGAGTTGGGGGATTGATGAGGGGAAAACGACTGCAGACGACGAAGGGGAGGTTATAGAGTGGTATGTAGAGAGTGAGAGGAATTCAGGTGTCAGAGGGAGAACAGGATGAGTGGGGAAAGTTAGGGTATGGGGATGGGAGGGAGGACTCGGAAGAAAGTGCAGAGGTACGATTGAAGCGGCGCAAACTGAGAATGAGAGGGAGGAAGAGGTTATAGCGCAGGTGTCGGAGTATTAGAAGAGGATTGGAGGTTGGATAGGCCAGGTGAGCTTAGCAGAATGTGAAAGGCGTGGATGGACAGTCCGATACCAACAAACTTGGTGTGATTCTATCCGGTTATGTTGCCGCCAATGTGTCCAGAGCTTTCTTCACTGGTAAGTGTTTTCAAAGAAGTGGGATCGCGGTTCCATGTAGGCGTCTGGAACAGGGACCAATAACCCTCAAGATTATTTTAGGAACATGGATTTGTCCCTTGAAGCAGCGCCAAGCTCTACGGAGTCTGTTCTCTTATTTGGATGACATTGGCCTAATTTCAAAATTGTAAATTACGTGGCCCAAGCTCAGACCAAAAACGAAATTTGTGAAAGTCCATTATCGCGCCAAGTCCACGACAGTTTTTTTTCTTTTTCTTTCCTGCCCAGCTGTTTCTTGGGCCTTTTCTTCCCCCGTCCCCATACCTCAGCAGAGAATTCTTAAGCGCGTATAGGCTACTGTAAACGCCGGCAAACCTCTCTGCTTTTTCAATAAAGCCTTCTCTCTCTCTCTATCTCTCAGGTCAGTGATGGAATAGTACCTTATCCGTCATATGTATTTGTATGGGGCTCATAATCGCCTCCTTACTTTTCATTCGTTTTTCTTTTGAAAGTGAGAAAGTCGCAGTAACAGCACTCAAAATTCTACCTTAGGTTCTCGTGATGATACTCACCCCTACTACAAGTCACAGAGGAGGAAGGTACATTTCGCCTTTTTTCCTGATTGTGTGTAGCAACTGCATGATAGTTCTTAAATGAATTTGTCGTTAACCAACATCCCAAGGGTCCAGACATCTAGTCAAAGTTTAGGTGACCCGGAAAAGTGGCAAATGAAAGAAACTCTATTGTCGACTTTTTTTCTCGAGCATCGTCAAACGACAGCAGCAGAGAAGCTTCGTACGTTGATTTCTTGCTGCTCCGGTAGCCGCCCCCTTTCTTCATTCAGTTCACCGGATCCGTCTTGCTGCTCGGAAAGTGCTGACCGCCACAGTCGACGTGCACCTGAAACGAAACAAGAACTTTTTCTCAAAGCAGTTACGTAAAAGGTACTCATTTCGAGACTTCTGAAAGGGGCCAAAAGAGTGTAATTGTGTGTGGCTTCAGGAAGTACACTGGGACACATCAGAGGTTCTAAGCCTTCCTTTATTACTTCACATATCTGTGACTCTGGAGTGCGGATACCACGGTGATATTTCCTCACTCGGTGTCCGTCGAGCGCTTGTAGCTGTTTTGCAGCCCAGATTGCGTATGATTAGCCATATATAAATTATTTATTTATTTATTCATTTATGATAGCTTACAGGCTCAAAGAGCGTTAAATAAGGGGAGAAACTTGAAATAGTAACAAGAAACTAATACAGAACGATAACTGAAATAGAAGGAACAAAGCAGGTGTAACAACTTGCGCACAAAACAAACATAATAAAAAGACTTGCTGATATGCACAAAACTCGGAAAACGAACCCCAAAGATACATCAGACGCAAAGCACAGTCAAGAATCTCAATCGAAAGGCCTAGATGCACAACGCACGCACGCATACACGGAAATTATATATTGTCAGACATACAAAGGCTTACAACACCTCAAAATGCGAGACCAGTGCGAGCACAACAATAATTAAAAAAGTACAAGCATGAATCTACGCAAGTTGGCAGAGCTGCGCAAACATCAGTGATATAAAATCGACATTACTGCTATGAAAATTGGTTGCACACATGTTCACGAAATGAAGCCGGATCGGTGATAGAAGCGGTACAGTTGGGAACATTGCTGTGCAGTGGAACCCCGATAATACGACTTTCAAGGGACCGCGAGAAAGCGTCGTATGACCGGGGTGTCGTACGACCGTGGTGCGGATAAATGCCGGCTTAGTAGACGATCTCACGCGATAGGTGGGCTATGAACTTATTTAAACTACCATATTTAGCACGTTCTCGCGTGATTTGTGAACATTTGTCTGAAATCCCAAGTTAAAAAAAAAGAAACGCCTATGTTGTGTCCCCCTCCCCTCCTTGGCGTCCTAGATAACCCGGTAGCCAAGCGCCGCTCGCTACGCGACACCCGTGCCATCCGGCGCTATTTAGATAAGGCCCACGCAGTCGAGTGAATCGAGAAGGGAAAAAGCGAGTTTGAAACTCCCAAGGATAAGCGAAACAAACGACAGTACGAGGCGAAGACAAAAAAAAAAAACGGATTTCCCGTACATGGTGGAGACCCCCTTTGAACGGTACCGTGCCGTCGCTATTGGGTCAAAGTGCTCAACAAAGGTTTTTTCGTCTCCCACAAGACCCAGCAACAAGAAATAGATGAGTGAAACTTCGCGAGTAAACCGTGTTGCGGTGAGTATTATAGCGCCGTGTTGCTACAGTGACCTACTGCGGCGGCCAGCTAGTGACCCAAAATGGCGGTGCCAACGTATACGTGTCTCCACCCTGCTCTGGACGAGCGTGTTTGTAGACACCCTAGCAAAGAAAAAAGGGGAGTGACAGCGCCGCTTTGAAAGACACTGATAAGCAGAGAGCAGAGAGAGGGCAGAGAGCGTCGTGATAGGAAGAAACTTGGATCGAGCGAGCGGGCGAGGAAAGCGGGTTTTCAGTCATCGCCGTGGGGCTGCGTCGTAGTGTTTTCGCATTCGTCGGCGGCTCGATGGGAGCTTCAAATTCACGGTCCGACCGCCACCTGAACCCTCAACGAGGACTTCTCGCGGTTGGCGCGTTGGCGTCCTGCTGCCGCGTGGATCCGCTCACGAGTACCCGCCTGCTTACATGCGTCTGTTCAGCAAGCGGTCTCGCCTGCATGCGAACCTCTGCACAAAAAGCAGCGTCAAACTGGCGTTAAGAATAAAGGTGAGGACGACGCGCCGAAGCGGCGTGAAATGTGGGGAAAACACCGGTTTATCCGCGCCAGGGTCGGTCGTATGAAGCGGACCCGTGCACCCGAAGCCCATATCATCGGGGTTTTTAATGCATTGTTTCTACGGGGAGTTTGCCGGGACCGCGGTAATCTGTCGTAAGAAGCGGGTTGTCGTAAATCCGGGGGGCGTACCAGATGGGTTCCATTGTACAATGATATGGCCGTAAGAAGCGCTGATGAGTTGAATGCCCGTGTTTTGCTGTATATGCGAGCGAAGCTGGGGTGATTGTGTAGGCATCCAGATATGCGCAATAGTGTTGTTAGGGCTAGCAAAGATAGCCTGGTGCTAAAAAAATTACACCATATTCCCGTGGGGGAACGCTGAGTAGTATGCGAAGCAGCCATGGGGTCGACTGAAGTTCCCATTAGTTTTCAGTTTGTCGTTTCCGTTGACGTTCAGCTTCGCGTGCCTTCGTTGTATCAGTAGCTTCTTGACGTAGTTTGAATGAGTGAAGGTCATAAGGCGCGTTCGTAGCACATGCTCCCGTCTCGGTTTGTAGCGCTGTGGGAAGAGTGCCACGTACCTCGCGTTGCGGCCAGAGAGTCGTGGGATGGAAGCCAGGCGCCGCCTAACTACCGTAATTACCCGATTCTAACGCGCCCCCGATTCTAACGCGCACCAGATTTTCCTGGCAAAAAAACCGAAAAAACTTGCACTTCCGATTGTAACGCGCACGGAACTTTGTGAGCAAGAAAAACGAATGCGAGAGAAACGGGCGATTTATTTCTCGAAGTAATCTCACTCATCTCACTCATTGTCGCTCTCCGCTGACCACAAAATCTCGTCCTTGGTGCCGTTAAGCGCGTTCGCGATGCCACACTTCATAACGAACGTTCAACCATGACCGATGGGATCGTGGCCCACGCCTCACACGCCCATCCTGCGAACTTCTCCAGAGGCGCACGTTTCAGCCGACAACTCGTTTTGAACGCGTGAGAGCCGCTGCTGCCATTGCTGTTTTCAAGTGCGCAAGTGGAACGATTTGACCATTTGTGTGAACGCCGATAGCAAAAGCCTGGGCACCTATGCTTCCTGCGTCCGAAAAATCGTTGCTAAAAGCTTTGGCGCCATCTTGAGATGGCGATGGCGATGGGCGGGACAAAATTTTCGTTGTTTCGGCAGTTTCGGTTTCGTATCCGATACTAACGCGCATGCGATTTTTCGACCTGTTTTCCGGAAAAAGGTGCGCGTTAGAATCGGGTAATTACGGTATTTTTTAAGTGCTTTTAAGTGCGATGCACTTTAAGTCCACCGGACTGCGCTTTCGACGAGGACTCGGCCGCAGCCCAAACGCGACGCTGACGGGGCGCGCCTGAATCAGAGACGCGAATCTTTAACGCTGTGCGTTGGCGAGCGGCGTTAGCGGCTGCGGACGGATACTACAAACCCGAGGAAGAGATGGAGAGAAGGCGGCGAGGCGGTGGCTGCGGGGGGCCGACGACGCCGCAAGCGGGCCGACACCGTGACGGAGGGAAATGGGGGGAATTTTTTATAGTGGACACAGCCCCAAGCATGCGCTGTAGATGCGGACGGCGGGCAACGACAATGAGGGAGGGAGGGACACAGCCCCAAGCATGAGATGCTTCGCATCTAAAATATATTTATGTAGCAAGCAAAACAGTGCAATTGTGCTGCGAACGTGTAATGCTGAAATTGATTGTTCTTGTTTTTATGTTTACGCTATTAAACCGGGCTGTATTGACTCCATCATTGTAATTAGGTAATCCTCAAGGGGACCAGACAGATGATGCAAATCCCAGCTCAAGGCTTATATAAATGAAATAAATATATATAAATGAATAAATGAATGAATAAATAAATGAATAAATATGAATGAAGCGGAAATCCTGAATTCTCCATCTTCCAAGGAATCGCGTTTCAAGGTACGGAAGGTTGGTGGTCCAAATGTTGAATTTGCACGTACGGAATAGCGTGAGGCAGGGATCGCGTGCCAGGGAAGGGAAGCAGCAATAGGGGTGGTAGGTCAGAGGAGGGCTCCGAGGAGGAGGATAAACATTATTATTATGTAGCAAATTTGGATGGCTTTTCCAGGATGTCGAGTCCTCAGTCCATGAGCCCCATATGCTTTGCCAGCGGCTACAGCCCGTTCGATCAGTCGAAGCTGGTCTGAGAGGCATAAGCTGGACAGGGCGCGCCTCCAGAGCTCTGGAGTGTTCAACGGATTCGGTTTGGGGAGAGGATGAGTGGGGCATCCACCAACCACGTGGAAAAGAGTGCAGTCTGCTCCACAGAAGGGGCAACCAGGGGGCGTAATTTGTTCCGAGTAGTGGGAGACTCTTTTTGCTTGGGGTGAACGTGTTTGTTTGCAAGGCACGGTGGTGGTGTGCCGTCTCGATAGATAGGTGTCCGTCGGGGGGGGGGGGGGGGGGGGAGGAGGGTGCGTCAAGCCAGACGTAAATGTTGGGTCATTTCTGTTGCGTCGTCCTCTGTGGTGTTCAGGGTGTGTATTACGCGCTAAAGGTCGGACTTGAATGAGTTCTTGAGTAAGTCGGGGGAGGGGCTCTAGAAGTGGGCCGTTGTAGCCTGGTGTATTTATTTCCGATTCTGACAGGACACGGTGGCCAGCCTTGGTGAGAGAGAGCCGTTAGTATGGCTCTAACAGATGTCCTTCAACTAGTTCAGACGACGTATTACGGATGCCGAGTTGAAGGAGGAGAGATGTGGATGTGTTTGGGGGAGGGCACAATGTGCGCTTGTATGATCTTCGGATGATTGTATTAAATGCAGAGCATTTCAGTAACTCACGATGTCACCCGCGTTGTCCCGTCGTAGTCCGCACCGTCGTGGTCCGCACCCCCTACACTATTAAAAAGAAAATACTATCGGCGCCCGGTTTCGCGCCCGATCCCTCGACCCTGCGGGCGGAACGCAATGTACATGGTGCTCTACCCACTGCGCCACAAAGCCGACACAGAATGGGACGCTACGAACGCGCCTTATATCGTTGACTCATTCAAATTACTGCTGACGAGCGCTCTCTCGCCAGCAGTTGCCACAAGTGCAACAACATTAACGTAACGCAAACTACTTAACGTCGTGCGCCCCCGGAAATGCTCTGCATTTGATCGTGCCCCTCGCGAGGGGGAGGTTTCACTGCGTCGCCATGCGAACAGTTTGCCACGCTTTAGTTTCAGTTCTTTCTTTGCTGGGGTGCCGACGAGCGGCGCCACCTCCTCGCACTTCGCCGCGGGAGGATCCGCGGCGGGGGCGAGAGATGGCCGCGTCTGCGGCCTCCGCGGGCACCGGCGCCGGCGCGTTGTCTTTCTGGAGCCCTGCTTCTCTGATCTGGGATGGAGAGCATGGACGACGCTGCACACGACGTGGCTGCAGCGTCTTTACAACACCCCCCCTCCCTCCGGCCAGAAAGGCTAAAGGCTGGCCTTAAAAGTTCAAACCTCGCAGTGGGTGTCTTTTAATTATTCTAATCGGCAAACATTCCTGTAGTCAAAACAGAACTGCCATTTACGCTTTTTCACGCATTCTTCTCCATGCTTGTTCAGCAGAGCATATGGGACTGCGTAAGTGATGCGGGAAATAATGAAGGCCTGCATGAGACATAGCACCGCATGCTCCCCAAAGTAGCGCCTCTTCGTTGTAGTCCTGCGCAGAAATGGGACACCTGGTGCGTAGTGTGTTCGTGGTGAGTTACGAGGGTGGAGTGCCGTTTGTGTTGCTAGAAGACCATTCCAAGGATCTTTATTTGAGGTGTGGTGGCGAATAGTGTGGCCCTATAGGTGTATCTCGACCATTGGGGATGGGTCGCGCTTGGTTCTACCTGGTTGGACCACAAGAAGTTCCGACTTTTGCGGGGTGAAAGAGAGTCCGCAGTATTCGGCGTACTCAGTGACCACATCGGCCGCTTCTTGAAGGCGAGATTCCATGTCCCCCCATGAGCCTGTGCCTGTCCAGGCTGTCACATCGTTGGCAGAGATGCCATCCTTAATGTTTGGAAGAGCCGCAAGGCGTTGTGGCATTTTGATTAGGGTGATGTTTAAGAGCATTGGCGAGAGTACTGCTCTTTGTGGAGTGCCTATGCTCGTCAGGTTGACGGGTAAGACTGCTTCTCCAACGTGAATCACCGCTTGCCTGTTTGTGAGGAAGTTTTGCACGTATGCGTACGTGCGTTCCCCGCAATGCAGCTCTCACAGGTGGGCCAAAATGACTGAGTGAGACACATTGTCAAATGTCCCCTTGAAGTCTAATGCCAGCATCACTGTGGGGGAGTGTCGGGTGGCCAGGGTTATGACCTGTTTTTTAATCTGGAGGAGAATGTACTGGGTGGTGAGGTGAGGGCAGAAGCCAAACAGACAGGCCGGCATGAGATCTCGATCGTCCGTGTGACGCTGGATGCGAGCGAGGACGATATTCTCCATGAGTTTTCCGACTCAGGATGTTAACGAGATAGGTCGGAGGTTTTCACTGGAGGGGGGCTTGTTCAGTTTGGGAATGAGGTGAACGTTGGCTAGCTTCCATTCAGCAGGGATTTTGCCCTCTCGCCACACTCTATTGAAGGACGCGGTGAGGGACACGGATGAGTGGTCATCGAGGTTGGTTAGTAGCCTGTTGGAAATTCCATCGGGACCCGGCGTCGTGTTTTTCCGTAAGCGAGCCAGTGCCGCTCGTACCTCCGAAATGAGGGTGTCTTGATACAGTGCGGGGTCTTCTCGCCATCGCAGTCTATGTGGCACTGCTGAGGACCGCGTGGAAAGAAGTTTGCTGCGAGGTTCGTCAGAAGTGTGTCTGTTGAGTGTTTGTGCAGGAGGGCCCATAGTTGGTTTAGGGACGATGTGTTGGAGGTAGAGAGGTCAAGAAGGTAACGAAAAATTTTCCAGGTTTGTCACGTGCTCACATGGTTGACCATGACGTCAAAAAGGGAGAGCTCACTCACTCGGCAAAGTTCACGTGCGTATTTTGCCGCCTTTTCAGTGAGCTGCGCAATGTGGATGTGCAGTTTTTTATTGCGTCGTTACTTTTCCAGCGCTTTGGAGGCTGCGTCTAGATTCCCACATGTGTAGAAGTCGTGTGTCTACGCAGCGATTGTCAGTAGTTGGAGGTAACTTAGCAGTACAGGCGGCCTGGTTGCTTCGCGAGCCAGGAGAGGGGGAGTGCGACCGGCAGGACTCGTTCGATGTGGACTTGTTTGCAGTTTTCTTGGCCTTGTACACGGTGAGCAAGTACCGTTTGGGGCAGTCTTTTAGACGCGGATTGTGTGTGGGCCTTTACAAAGGCCACACCGTGGTGCGCAGATGTGCTGAGGCTCTTTGAGGGAGGCACCGCATGCCTTGGACTTGGGTGTGGCGGGAGGCAAGGGGTAAATGTCCGCTGGGTGGCCCGTTATATCGTATACGCCAATCGCAGGAGGGCTTGATTGACGTATACGTAGTACGGTACTTGCTTGCCTCGAAAAGTAATGACGAAGGCTTTGGGCTCTCCGAGGCGACGAGCTGTGAGCCCCTCGTAGCCGGGAGCAGTACTCAGCGACTTGACGTACTCTTCTTGTGTATGATGCCACGGGAGGAGTTGCAAGAGCGATCGAGTAAACTGAGAATTCTAGTCTGTTGCTAAAGGGCAAAATCTTCTGGAGGCTCCCGAGCGCTCGCGAAGCTGCTGGAGGAAGTGTGCTGACCACTATGACGTTCTGCTCCGCGCCAACGCGGAGCTGGAAAGGTGATGGTGAAGTGGGGAACCCGATCTCCCGAGCGATTGATGCAGTGAGAGAATCGGGTTTGCAAGGGAAAGCTGTAGGCCGTTTCTCGGGCGGATGCCTATTTTAAAGTCGTCAGGGGGTAGAGGTGGTTGCCTGGGCTGACGCGTTGACGGGCGATGGCGGAGCGCTGGTGTCAGCGGTGATTCGGGAGCAGGATTGGACGGCGGAGGAGTACGCGTCGTCAAAGCGAGCGGCGTACCACTGCAATCAATGGGCAGGAAATTTCTTCCTCGGTTGTCGTGGTGGCCGGGGATGTGATGTCTGTGTGATTTGCTTCCATATTCCTCAGGTGGGATTGAAGGAGGTGACAAGCCTGCAACTGGGTTGTCGGGTGGGGGGGGGGGGGGGGGGCGCTGAGGCCATGCTTGCCGGCAAAGGAGCCGTGGTTGCCTCGCGGCGTGCATGGTTGCCTCGCCGGCGGGGCGTTAGGCTTAATGCGCCTGTCCTCTTCAGATGCTTGTAAAATTGCGAATTCAGGACTCACAGGGATGTAGATGGTATCATCCTGTTCCTGGTGGCGTTAGGGAGAACGCTCGGTGGTCAGCTGCAATCGCCGGGGTGATTTCCCGTTAAAATTGGATGATTTGAATGGAGCCAACGTGGCGCTCATTCGAAAACTTCGAGCGGGCACTTCACCTCTCGAGGGCTTCGAGAAAGGGCTCCGAAGGGGTGGTATGCTACTAACGCACGTGCAGTACGCTCATTCCCTGCAGAGCGATTGTGGGATCCTCACTTCAAGACTCCGTTGACCTTGCAACGTACAGAGCGTGGTTATTCAGTTTTCTCTGAAGCTCCAGGTCAGAGCTCAGTGGGTTTTGCGCAGGGGTCTGGTCAAGTGATGACCCGCGCTGCGAGAAAATGATTTTAACAAAAATTGAACTGGGACCGGGAAAAGGTCCAATTAGGGTTTAAAGTTCACGTTCTTGGATGGTTCTAAGAATCCCCATATTTTTTCCACCGTTTATGCGTTAAACCAGCTTTATGGCTTTCATGTTCCTGAATATGGGCGCTTGTTGCGGCGTCCAGCTTTCTGTGCGTATTTCCGGCCTGCTGCCGGACATTGGCTGCTTCAAAGTGTTCAGCAACCGGGTCCTTGATGCGGCTTGAGCGCAAAGGGTACATTTACGTTTCGCAGGCTGCCTAGGAAAGTTTAAACAGACGTCTCAATACTCGCCAAGGCGATAGAAATTTCGACTGCACCTCTGCCATAACCACAGGCGAAAACACCGTAACCCACGACGACAAATTCAGTAGAACCCCGCTTATACGACTGTTTTGGTTTCTGTGTGAGGAAGTGTCGTACAATGCAAGCGTCGTTAAGTCCGAACAACACTTGCACCTATAAAAACAGTTTTCCGCTATGCTATTGCGAAAAACTTCAATGTAAGCTACAAACTAATGTTTTGCAGGGCTCGAAAGCTCAAATAAGTAAAAAAAAAGTGTATACGAAAACAATAACGCAGTGCACGGTGCCAATCACACTATCGCAAAAAAAAACAGTGTACCGCAGTCCACTGCATTGATTCCCACCAGCCAGTGCTAGTCGTGGCCCAAGTGACCGCGACAAACACACGTGACAGAACAAGCTTGTCAGCGTAACCTCTTTTATGCATGGCTTCCACGGGGGCTTCGCCGGGACTCCACTAGTTTGTCACAATATTCACATTGTCGTAATATAGGGGGACGTATGCCAGGGGTTACACTGTAGCTCGCAGCAAATAGCTAGCACGACAAAGCTGATGTATTTTGGTGTCGCCATTTGACGTAGGCTCAATTGGATGGAGCATGTAAATAAGACATGTGGATCTGTTCAACAAAAGTTGAATTTTTGAAAAGGAAATTGCCGCATGCAAGTCCAGCAGTTCAACCTATAGGGCGTATTCAGTCGCTGTACGCCCTTATTTGAAATATGCTTGTGTAAAAGGGGTCCTAACCGGTAATATCAGGCTAACCAAATTGAACGCATTCGGAGATTTGCAGCAGGGTTTATATTTTCAGCGTATGGCAAAACATAGAAGGCAAATACTTTACTCGCTATGGCAAATATACCGTAACTGGCAAAACGCAGAAAAAACACCCGAGAGTAGTTTTTGCTCCAAATCTCTAGTAGTGAATTCAATTCAGATCATTCATGCTGCCTATTGCGTCCGGGCAGAGCCTCTTCCCGTGTATACAAGCCTTTGCGTTCGCGGCCAGGATGGAGGTTTTTGACTAGCCTCCCTTTTAACGATAATAGAAGAATGGAATACCTTTGATGCACAATTTTGGATGACTCAATGACTGTCCAATCATTTCCACATAAGCTATAAATGTACTTTTTTATTTCTCTGTTTTTTTAATTTATTGATGTGCCACCCTGAGCAATGGCTAACAGGATCAGAAGAAAAAATAATGGGCAGGCGCATTACGTAAAAATTTGCACTAGAATAGTAAATACAGCACACTTAAAAAGACGACAAGGTATGTAACTAGAAACTTTGAAGTTTGTAAGATGAAATTAACTAAAAACATTCAGTTGAAACTTGGGATTTAGGAAACAAGTAGCTTTTAAACATCAGTACAAACAGATGTATGTTGGTGTCATTTTAAGCTTAGAAATTGAAGCATTCTCCATCGCTGCGCAGTTCAGTGCTCTGGTCCCGCTGTATACACTTAGTCCTCATAAAAGTAGGAAAAAGGTTCCTGATTGCGCTCGATTCACGTATCCGTCTGCCCTGGCACGGCCCCTCGATCAAGCGCACGGAAGGTGTGCGCTTGATCGAGGGTCCGTGGTCCTGGAATCGATTGCGGTACTTTTAGGGCAGTCACAGGCACCAGAAACTATGTAAATATCATGGCACAGGTATCAATATTTCTTTTAGAGACGATTAACTTGACTGCGACACTTAAACGTCAAACCTTCGCTTTGTTTGCCTGACCGACCAGAAATCTTAAGGCGAACCTTTGCACAATTGGGTTATTTAAAATACACTCTGGGAAATGGACATTGATGAGACAATCTCAAGGCCGACATGACGAACGGGCAAGAAGAATCAGGCATGGCGGGGAACTCGAATAGCAGCAGATGGGAATCACAATATTCAGCTCGATAAAGCACTAGCTGCGGATACTTATGCCTGGCGTGGAACGCGGGAGCCAATGCAGCAAAACAGCCAGCCAGACATCGGGGACAAAGATTCCTTATTGCAGCTGAGCTGGCATCGAACGGCTGCATCAGCCCTCAACTACTGCTCAGCCAGCACTAAGCTACAATGGCGACGCCGTCTGCCGATGCGCTCGTGAAAATGGGATAGTCAGGCAGACAGGACGGTAGCGCTGTCTGCTGACGAGCAGGGTAGTGCCAAACACGACACTGCATGTGGTACGGTAGTCATAGCTCCCGGCTGCGGTTCCTAAGAGCGGCACCGAGTCCCTGGAATTCAAACTTTTAAGAAATGCCCGTACCACACGTCAAATTGATTGTAGGGTTTCACGCGCCGACGCAACGCAAACAATGACGCGCGCTGTAGTGGAGGGCTACGGATTAATTTTGACCACCTGGGGAATTTGAACGCGCGACAAAATGTCGTGCACACGGGCGTTCTTGCTTTTAGCCTCAATCAGAAAAGCGACCACCGCAGCTTGGAATCTGTCCCGCGACCTCGTGCTCAGCAGCACTGAGCCATCGCGGCTGGTACCACGCGTTGATTGATTGTAAGGTTTAACGCGCCGACGCAAATAGTGGAGGGCATTGCCAGGTCACGGCCAGGTCTTTTTCCCCACTAGCTCAGTTCTCCGCTGTCTGTCACGACATGGTAGTGGTGGTGGGTGCAGTGAAATGGCACGTACCCCCTTATGAGGATTGGCCAGGAAATGGGCGCCTTACCGTAAGAAATTATGTAATTTTTGTAGGGAAAGAAATATATTTAAATATTGGAATGGATTAGCAGTAGATGATAAGAGAAAGAAAAGGAAGGAGATTAAACAAAGAAATAAAAAAGGTAAAAGCGAACACCATTGAAGGAAAATTGGAAGGAAGAAACACGAAGAAAGAATGTGGTACAGACGAAGCAGTGAGCTAGGCGCGCATATTAAGTGCGAATGCACTTTATAAGCGACCCTGAATTCCGGCGACCGCCGTCCGTCCACATAGCAACAGCTGCGGGTGCGCGCGCTCCTCGTCTTCTTGGCAACGGGGGGAGATGGGCGCGCTGCCTGGCCGCTGACATGGCACATACCCACGTGGGGGATTGGCCAGGAATCCGGCGTGAGAAGGGCTAAAGTACTGACGCGAAATTTCAAAGCTGAGATCCGCTCTAGCAATCAAGTACAACGACAACACAAATAGGTGTTTGTGCATGGCACATACCACGTGGGGGATTCCAGGAATCGGGCGTGAGAAGGGCTAATGCACCCGCTTAAAGGAGTACTGACACGAAATTTCAAAGCTGAGACCCGCTCTAGCAATCAAGTACAACGACAACACAAATAGGTGTCTGTGAATAAATGCATCTTTCTTTCTTTGTAGTTGTGTGTGTGTGTGTGTGATCTCTCTTTCGCGAACATTACCGAACCGCGCAAATTCAACTCGTGCATTCGCACTTTCACATTCTTCCCCTTGGGGAAATGCGGGGACATTTTACTTGTCAGGGGAATCCAGCAATGCCAAATGATGTCTAGCACGGCAGACGGCCTGATTCCAAGATGAATGAGTGCAACGCACGGCAAAGATCCTAGTTCATTCGCCCCGAATGACAAAATAATCGTAGGAGACAGCGGGAGGTTTAGCCGGCGGCATGTGCTTTCTAAATATCTTCGTCTTATAGAGGAGAACCGTCGGCAGGAGAAGAAGAAATGGTCGATTGTTTCTGGTTCTTTGCGAAAAGCGCATAGCGGTGACCGGGCCAGATTAGAACGGTGCAAGTAATAAGTTAAGTTTTGCACGCAACAGCCAAAGCTAGTGCGGGGGACTTGGTGGGCTCGCGACTGGCTTATGCTGCACTTCCATGAGTATCGGAGGTGCTCGAGCTCCGAGTCTTCGTAAGCAGAATCAAGCATACTTTGAAGTAAGCACAGCCTACGAAAGCGAGCCGAAGTTATGAGGGAAATGGGCGGCAGAACCTCCCTCCACTACTGGACCGCCCAATGCCATTCCCGTCAGAGCATCCGCCGATTCATTAAGCCAGATACCTGCATGTCCAGGCACCCAGACCAAACGAAGTTCACGAAGGGAGGAAGGCGATAAAGAAGCAAGGGTTCGACGTAGAGGGGATGAAGTTGAGGAAGTAAGGGCAGAACAAACAGAAAATGAATCATTGAGAATTATTGCCTGTCGTTTCGAGGAACCAAGCTTACGAAGGGCCAAGACTATTGCGAGAAATTCTGCGTGGAAAGACTTAGTAAAGTTAGGCGGCCGGAGGGAAAAGGCCAAATCTAGAACGGGAGAAAAAACACCCACGCCTGCCTTCTCCTTCCGGACAGAAGCATCGGTTGCAACAATGGTGTGGAAAGGGAAACCGTTCAGATGATCCTGTAGAAGGCCTGTTAAAAGGTTCACATGGAGTAATTTCTCATTAGGGGGGAAACTTTCATCAAAAGAAATATCTAAGCGCGAGACTCTGTCAAGAACGGGAGCCGACTAGAGGGCCACATTTAATGGGCCAAGCAGAGATTGTACAAAGACCGCCTGTGGTTGTTTGAACCGTGGTCATGGATAACCCAAGAACAACGAAGGCCATGTAACGAAGGCTGTTTGCGGCCTGGACATGGGCGATTCCATGACTCGTAAAAATGCATCTACGGTGAGGGCATGCACGCGTGAGACTAATTGAGAAATAGATATTCCATTTCGCGTCGCATGTCACATCTTTGTCGCCATCTTAAACCTCGTGGATGGTTGGCTGCCGAATGGTATTGACCACAAGCAATGCAGAATCCTCATAATATATTATAAAGCCGTGGCCAGCCTAGAATTCAGAATTACCAGTTGAATATAGCAGAAAAGCGATCGAAACCTCCACCGCAGTCCAACCAGTTATCTGTGAACTGCTTGGAAATACATCATTTTATAATCGCAACGTACTACTCATGGAAGGTTAGGATAACAAGGCAGTCACAATCACGAACAACATCCGCCCGACTTTGACCTGAAATGTCAAAGCTACAGGCGGACACTGCGGACAACCTTGGCGCAAATGCGTTATCCCCGTCACAACGACTCGAAGAAACGGTAGGTTTAATCAAGGTTTAAATCGTTACTTTATACTCAAAGTTTTTAGCGCCCTGTGTCTGCATTTTCGTTGTTTCCGTGTGATAGACGTAAAATATTGCTCGATTTCTCCTAGTGTGACACCCTGCGATTCATTGTGAATGATTTGCTGCTGAAAAAAAAAAGAATTTTGAATGTAAACACGAATATCCGCTATGCCAATGTGGGTTTCAAGGCATGGTGGAATGAGGATAGGTTGTCAATTTAGGGCAATTTGTCGCAGTTATAAGATGACTGGCGTAAAATGGGAAAACAACAAAATCGCTGAATTAGTAGATGGGGAAGGAAATCAGCAGAACAGGCGCATTTTACAGCGTCGAATCTCGGAGCAAAAAAAAAAAGAAAAAGAAAACGGCTTGCTCATTGTGGTATTATCTAGTTTATTCTACTGTGGGGGAATGGCTCTTCAAGCGGCTTATCTGCAGGAGTTGATATTAGAGTGCAAGGCGATGTGTTCAGAGTAAACACGGTAAGATTACTGCATTCGTTCCTAGAAAGAAAAACGAAACAGGAAATTATGAACTCAAGTTTCGTAAGGGCGATCACCATGAGTGATTTTCAGCCTTTTTCACCACTATCGCCACCATAACTCTGCGTTACATATAAATTAGACAATAAACCAAAACATCGAAGAACAAATGACATATTTCACTTGGTTTTACGTTAAGCGATGGAGAGTGTATGCCTACAACGTGATCACACACATTATTTAAACTATTTCCCGCAGCTGGTCGCGGTATCAGAGACCTTAGAGTGCGCGTTTTAGCGCAATGAAGAGGAGGCCGAAGATGGGTTCATCAGAGTGGAGCCAGGGCAGGGGCATCGCGACGGAACGCCTCGACAACTAAAAAGGTAGAACTCTGGACAAACTGCTGAAGCGAGACAATGCCAGCACTGCAACCACCCATCGTCCAAGAATATTATGGATTGTTTTCTGGCGCCAAAATCCGTTCCCCGCACCTGTGCACAGCCATGGACAGCAGACCCTGCCAAATCGTCGCGCAGATCCCGGTATGCAATGAATTGCTTTACAGTGTGCAGCTCGAACTACATGAGTACTCCCCCGGCAAGTTGGGCATTCGTGCTTTAGAAGACGTATACCTAAAACTTGAGGGCGGCTACGAAATTGACCAGGCCTTTCGTCTACTCTGCTGCCTTCTGAGCAACCATAGCTGTATAGCATCCCTTTGTATAGAGCTTCGCAGTGCCTTCCGCAAATACGAAGAAATGATAGGCTCTTCATTTCGTGCCACCTCCTCACTAAAGAGCTTGAAACTACGGGGAAATGAATGCTTAAAACAGGCAGTGGCCCACAACATACCGTTTCTCGCTGGTCTCGAAGAGCTAGACTGTGGCTGGGGCGAGCAACTGCATGATTTTATAGAGCCACTATGCGGTATTTTAACTGTGTCGTCTGTGCTTAAGAAGCTAACCGTGAAGCACTGCAAGTTCACCACTCATGACGCATTGCTCTTTTGGTCTGCTCTGTCGGGTAACTCCACGCTAACGGACCTTTCCATCAACTGCAGCTGCATTGTGCAAGAAGACGCGAACTACATCGACGCCTTTGGTGCAAGCTTAGAAAAAATCCCTACGCTTAGCACACTCGCTATTCTGTGGGACTTACGGGGAAGATCAGGTGAGCTAAAATACATTATTAGTGCGATCGGTCACTGCCGAAGTGTCATAAAGCTCTCCATGAAGGAGTTTCACGTGGACATTGAAGACGTACAGGCGATTGAAAATCTTCTCACGAGCAACTGCAGCATTAGGATCTTACGTATGATATATTGCCACTGGTCCACAAAACCTGGAATACCTGCGCCCTCCTACGAAAGCACGGACGAGAGTGACGCTCTCTCCCCGAGTGTACGCCCATGGTTAAACATCTTACGGAAGAATCGATCACTCGAAGAGTTGCGGATAAACTTCAGGGCATTTTCACAAACAGACTGCCGAGCATTCTTTGCTGAGTTGCAAAAGAGCACGACTCTCAAGAGAGTGGACATCGAGGATCACGGTAGGTATTTTCACGCACGAGGCATTCTGGTGAGCAGCCACCCTTTCCAAAATAAAGGAGGTCTGTCCGCCACGGATAGACCTGATGTCATAATTACGCACTGCAAACAGCTCAGCGACGTCAGCCTCGTACAGTACGATAAAGAAGACGTCTCCTGGATGAAAATGGCCGTGCGTGCACTTTACCAATGCACTCATGTTACAACTCTCCTAATATATATTCCCTATTCTGAGTCAGCTTATGCGATGGACGAGCTTATTGCCGGTTACATTAAAAACACACACAGCTTAAAGGAGGTCCGCCTCAAGTGGGCTTTGTTCCCAGAAGATGCCGTCGAGCCACTTTGCAAGATGAAAATAATAGGTGCGCTGAAAGATAATACTTCATTGCGGAAGTTGTTCCTGCAAAGTGAACGCTTTACCGAGGACGAAGCCATTCTCTTCACCACAATGCTGAGGTCAAGCTGCAAGATATGCCACTTAGAAATTTTTACCAGCTTGAAGAGCACTGAACTTCTCGTGAACGGCTTGTCTCCAGGCTTCTCCAGAAATTACACTCTCGCCTCTCTGAGCTGTCACTGGAGAGATATGCCCCTGACAAGACACTACTGCTTCGTCATGGATGTCGTGCGCCGCAACCGCGACCTGGTCATGCGGGCGGCCCACTGCGCGGTTGGTAACGACAGTCGGAGGTGCGCCGAGGCGTTGGAACTCGTAGCCGAAAATCCGGCTCTCTTGGAGAAAGTCTGCGAGCTCGGGTCGGTCGAAGAACAGGAAGCGGTGCAAACTGTGCTGAACGCGCTCGGCACTACTCTGGGCTTGGACGGCTATATGCGAGTCGCCGGAGTCGTGAAGAGCCACGTCTGCTGCTCAACTCTCAATGATCGCAGGCTTCAGCTGACGGACGTCGATGAGTACTCGTGGCGTTGTGTAAGGCGCCTTCTGAGGCTCTCCGATGTTTCGCCCCAAGCCTCGTGAGGTAGTCGGTGCCCCAAATAAGG